>BQNB010096888.1:0-25516 GCA_026074375.1 Tanacetum coccineum | reverse complement strand
ATACATATATATATATATATACATATATATATATATACATATATATATATATACATATATATATATATATATATATATAGAAGGGAAACCTATTGACTACTTAACAAAGCCCCACAAAATCACCCATTAGATAAGAGAAGAATTCTCTAACTATCCATCTATACATGCCATAAACACACATATCACATCATCTCATACTAACATCTAACAAACAAACATCAATCAATGCAATTATGGTTACAAGTCCACGTGTGTGATATCTTTATAATTATGTTGGCCACCATAATTATAAGTGCATCCTTTCATATGTGTACTCACTTCCAAGACTACACATCTCGATGATAACACACATATAAGCACATATACCACATTGCACATCTTAAACTACTCCAGTATAACTTAAGAATGATGCCCTAACAAAGAAACACTTACTTATATAAAGATAAAATCGGAAACGACATAAAGGAATGGAATTCTCGCAGCGCCTCCAAAATACGAAAATATACGAAAAAAATAATCAATAACAACGTGATGAGGTAAAAGACAGAATAAACTTATGTTAGGCCTCGCTTGGGTTTGACTTTGCCTTCGCAAGAGTCACCCGACTCCGCGGGTCCAGAACTACTACGAGCATCCTAGTTATGCTACTAAAAGCTCATATTATATTATACATCTACGCGAAGGACTCCTAGGTTATAGTCTAGGCTCAATCACCTACTTCTCTATAACCATCGGCTCTGATACCAATCTATAACACCCCGCCAAGGCGGAAACACGAGCCGTAACGTCATGGATATCATTACAACACAATGGTGTCTACAATAGAGATACTAAAAGGAGAAGAAAATAACTAAAGGGGACACTATGTGTCATAACAATACCCAACACAAGATAAAGGGGTCTTGCATTATTAAGTAATGTCATACACGCTCAAAGCATAAACCAACATAAAAGCAAATCAACAATCCCAAACAACAATAATTATTAACATAAGTCTAAATCGATAAGCAACAAATAAGAAGAACTCCACAAGGGCCCATTCCTAGGTCTCTCTATCCATCTTACTCATAGCGCTCATCATTTGTCTCAAACTGAATACCTGAAAATGATGCTAAAAAATGTCAACATAAAGTTGGTGAGAGTCATAAGTTTAAGACACGAATTAAAATTATCCAACCATTACTGTGATAAAAGAAAACACTGCATGGCAATAAACGAGCTATCATACAGGCTAACTTGTAATACAATAAACCAATCTATTTGGGTAGGAAACGTTACCCCCGATCACATACATTCCAAGAGAGGAGGGCGTGCCCTCGGCCCAAGTAATGACTATTTGATCACATACAACACATCAAAAGGGGCCAGGAACGGGCCCTCGATCCAAATCAATCCAGGCTCCAATTGACAATCACAATACTAATTTAGCTACATACACATATTAGTCACGTATAAGTCCATGTCATTTTAGACAACTCTATTATCACAGTAATTTAAAATCATCTCAACCATTTCAATCCATTTGCATAATTTTCACCCTAAATAAAAATAATAAGAAAAGAGGGCTATGAAACTAACCTGAATCGGCTCAGTACAAGTAACACAAAACTCCTTCCTTTAAAATATACACACATAAAAGCTCATGTTTCCATCGGTAGGCTAAACACTTAATCCAATTAACAACCCTATTGATGAACTAATATCATTCTATATAATTATGGTAAAGACTCGCTTACAATCATTGCTATATATTTCATTATATCTTTTATATACTTTTACGTTAAACACTTTACAAAACTTTATGCTCATAATGAGAAATTTTTTACCCAACTTGCTCGACCAAAACATATCCCATAACGTATCCATAATTCCCCAAAAAAATACACACATGACCCCAAATTATGTATATTAAGTTACTTAAAAGCCATGCATCCAATTCAAATGCTTAAGTATACCTTTGAAAATCTAACGTACAATCTGGTCAATTTCGGATTGATTGCACATCAAAGTTTTCGACATTCAAAACCACCAACTTAAATATTAATTGTAGCCTTAGGCCCTTTTAGGGTTTCTTAATAGACATATGAAAGATCACTTTCTGTAATAGGGGTATAATTTTTAACACTTCTTAAGTCTAGGGTTTCACTCACTTAGTTGACTCAATATTCGTCTGGATAACACACAGTTTTGACAACGATTTTTGGTAACCATTATTATATTGACTTCCCGACCTCTTAATAAAACTGTTGAGGCGGATTTTTTTGAAAGACGGATTTCAAATTGCTTCAGTTTAATAAAAAAAAATTCATGTCATTTACATTCTCCTCATGGATGAAATTCGTCCATGAAACACAGAAAATAATTTGGTCACCATAAATTATGAATCATAATGCTAAACTTAAAGCAACTATAACATGATGATTATTAACTCTAATTCTAACCATAATCATCATTGCCCACATTCAAATAAATCATAATAATCCCTTACTTTATTCAATAACCTAGATTCATCATATAAGATGTTACAAGAATGAACGGAATTTAAACAAAGGGACTAACGAGCTTACCTTGAATAACTAGAATTAATAACATTTCTTGTGTTTTTCTTGGATCAAACAATGGAACTCCTCCTTGTTCTTAGGGCTTTGTCGACTTAAATAGAGATGTGAGGGCTCGGGTCGCCAACGAAAGTTATGGAGTGGTTGGAGGCTATTATTTTGACATTTGGTTTCCATAAATTCTCGTATTTGGTCTTCGCGGTCTTCTATAATTCCAATTCTTCAAATTTGGCTCCTAATACCATACAAACACTCTTATACTTACGATCGGCCCATTGTGTATTTATTATATATATATATATATATATATATTTATATTTATATATATTTTATTTATAATATATAATACTCATATATATATTATATATTTTTTTTCTATATTACATATTTACTTGCATTACTTTATGTTTTTATAAATTAACTAAGCATTAATTTGAGTAAACTTTTTACTAAAACGAATTATTTGCCTTTCTAAAAAATATATTTTCATGTTTCCCATTCAACTTGCTATTTTTGAAAGTTATTGATACAAAATTTCCTTATTTATCCACATCATTCCTTTTTAAGCCACACACTATTACTAAACATTTTTAACCTTTAAAAACACCAAGGATTGACGTAGCAATGCATGCAATAGTCTTTCAGTTTTCCATAGTCACCACCTCTCTTATCCTGAGTGGGTTTACTTAGCTTTAAACACCATGCACACTTGATATAAGATGATCGTTTATTTCTAAAATTATACCATGCACATATATTTACTCAATTAGCAACCATAACAATCTATATCAACAAGAATCACACAAAACAGGCTATTATAGATAAAATTTAAAGGTATAAGCTTACCCGCTCAATCCACGGTTGTCCATAAGTCAATACACAACTCAAGGAGAACTCGTGAGGGTGGAAGATAACTATTCTTCTAAGGCCTATGGTTGTCATTGATGCAAGCTAATTTGATTGGGTACATGGCAGAAGGGATGTTCCAATTAAATGTAGCTCTCTGGCTTTTCTCTGATTCAGAGTTCTCAATGACAAATACAGTTCTAAACTTGTCTTAAATCCTTTAAAACTCTTAAAACTTAGTATGATAATTTAAGGATAGAATTTAATAAATCTGAGTTTGATTTAGCAACCTATGAGAGAGGTCTAGCTTCTATAGAAGAACAACTAGTATTCTACAAGAAAAATTTGGTTTTGTTTACTAATCAAATTGCTATATTAAAAAGAGATGCCTCATTCAATGAATCAGAAATTATTGCTCTTAAGATACAAATAGAGAAACTTAAATAAAAAGTTAAAAATAGAGACAATCAGATTAACGATAGACAAACTATGTAATATGTTCTATAGAGCCTTGATATATTGTTAGGAAGTCAAATTGTATCTGATAACAGTAAATTAGGTGTGGGGTTATGTTGTTCGACCTCCACCTACGGCTTATTTGCACCCCATTTTATTTGATTGTCAAACTCTTGCCTTGAGGAGTTTTAACTGCCCTGAATTTGAAGGCTATAGTCGTTAGGCAATAAGAGTGTTTGTGTTGATGCCCACTAAAGAAGTTGAGGAAGAATACTTTGATGCCCTAATAATTTGAGGATTGGGTTTCGATTGTGATGAGGTTGATAATGTCGTTAAGGTGTTAAAATATGTAAAATGTTATAACAAATAACTAGCAAGCCAGATTGGGAATGAAACAAGGAATGTTAGTCAAAATCCTAGAAATTATATGAACTAACTGGTATGCTTAAATGTTTACAAAAGTTAGAGTTGGATTTCAGTTTTCTTTTAAAAGATTGTTTTGTATGTGGTCAGTTTTAAACCATCTAATTAAAGATTGTTGATTTTTCATGATTTTATAAGGTTGGTACAATATCATCCTGTGTTGAATAATGTACAAAAGGTGTATGGTTCAATGGGATAATGAGGACCAGTTTTTAGAATAATGTTTTAGGACTAAAACTCTAAATTTCTTATATCCTAGATGAAATTTTTGCTACAACAGCTATTTATACAAGTCTGGCTTTATTACAATTAGACTGCTTAGGGCATAGTGCTTTTCTAGAGCGCCAGCACCAGTTAGTGCTTACCAGGCTGTTTATACTACTACACTAAATCCTGTGTGAATCGTTGCAGCAACTAGGAATTTTTGATTATTCAAAAGTCACATTCCCAACTCTTGGAGTCCTTTTTACCACACAAACAACTCTTAAAATAAATCACATAAATTTAGAATACAAATGTTTTATACTGTCATTAGATAAATTCTTTAATATGCTAGGAAAAAAGAGTGAAAAGGTGTGTTAGGAAATGTAGGGATTAATGCTGTTAGTCCTCAGAATGCTGGGTTTGGAGACCTATAAGATAATTAATTACCATTTCTCCAAAAAATACGGGATGATACATTTGTATAAGCCATTTGACTTTGTTGATTCCACCAAGCTGACTCAGTCAGTAATGGCTTGGGTCCCATAAAGATGAAAACTAATTCTCTTGTGGTTAATAAGCAAGGTGTTCCACAAGTTGCTTTAAAATTAAAAGAATTTTGGTAGTGATGCTCCAGGCATTTGCAAAGGAAAAACAAGTCTATTGAAGATTAGCATCATTATGATTGAGAGGATTTGTTGCCAATTTGCTGGCAGTTTTTAAAGGAGGTTAAAAATTAGATAAAAAAAGGAAAAAATTAGAACTGGAATAAATTTAGACTTTGTGGATGTTATAACTTTGTGAAAGAACTTAGTTTAACCTTTTTAGTGTTTTCACACTATGTGTGACATGAAAAATAGGGTTCTTTTCCTGTAAATGAAGTCTTATTCTTTATCCTGATTTTAAGCTCTACTGATGAAAATCTAAGTATATGCTTATGATAGCAAACTGAGAATGATAATATGTACAGTTTTGACCTATAGAAAATTGTTCTTCAAAAGGTTTGATCTTGGTTTGTGGCTTAGCTCATTTGGTGTGTTCTATGTTTTGCCATTGGAGGCTTGGTCATATAAAACTTTTATAACTTTGAATAAAACTTGTGCATAGGAAATTTGTCAGAGGATTATCCTTCAAAGATTTTGAAATTGACCAAACTTACTTGTTGATGCTCTGAAAGGAATGCAACACATAAAGCCATTGTTGTCCAAGGCTTGTGAATACCATCAGCCAACCTTTACAAATTTTGGATATGAACTTATTTGGACCAACCTTTGTTCTGATAAGAGTATTGTGGGTAAATGTATTGCCTAGTTGGTCAACTGATGACTATAGGCAGATTTAGTTGGGGTTTTTTCTTAGCTAAAAAGGGATAGATATAGTGGAATCATTAAAACTTCATAATTGCATTGAAACACAATTGAAGTTAAAAGGTTTAAAATCAATAAGATGTGATAATGGGATGAGTTTAAATATAAACTATGAAATAGAATCTAGTTCTAGGGAATAAAAAGGGATTAAGAGGAAATTTCTAGTAATGCTAAACTCCACACAAATTGGAGTTGGCTAAAACGAAAGAATTTGGACACTATAGATGGCCAGCACTAGACTATGTTGGCAGATTTCATTATTTCCATAGTTCATTGGGGCTGAAGAAAGTTATTACTGCTTCGTTATGTCTCAGAACAACTGGTTGTAGTGACTAAACCTCATAATAAGACCCCTTATGAACTCTTAATTGGTAGAACACCTATTATAAGTTTTATAAGACCTTTTGGCTATCTAGTTACTATTCTTAACACCCTTGATTACCTAGGAAAATTTGATAGAAAGGCTGATGAGGGAGTCCTAGTTGGTTACTCTATAAATAGCAAGGATTTTAGAGTATATAACCATAGAACTAGGAAGGTAGAGGAAAACCTGCATGTAAACTTTCTTGAAAATAAACCAAATGTTGCAGGAAATGGACTAGAATGGCTGTTTGATATTAATTCTCTAACAAATACTATGAATTATCAACTAGCCACTGCAGGAAATAGAACTAATGGTAATGCATGTATAGAGAATAATTCTGATACAGGACAAGCTGGAAAAGAGAGAGTGCCTGATCAAGAATACATTTTATTACCATTGTTGCATACAAGTTCCTATGTTCCTTCAAGTTATGAGGAAGCTGTGTCCTCACCTAATGATGATGCTGGTAAAAAGATTGAACAAGAACCAGAAAATGTGGAAGACCAAACCTTAAAGGATGCTCGTAACAAGATGATGAATCAAGAAAAAGATGCTACAGAGCATTCTGATGATGTCAGAAAACAATTTGAAGCAGAGTGTAATGAGCAGCTTTTTTAAGGATTGGATACTAGAACTAGCAGTACTAACAGTTTTAATAATGTTAACAATCCAATTTATACTGCTAGTGCATCAAGAACTTTCTATCCTGCTGGCCCATCAAGTGAACCACCACTTGTTTCTTTTGATAGATCCCTTCCTATTAATGTTCATGATTATCCAGATACTCCTCTCATGCCTAATTTAGAGGATACTGCTGAACCTCAAGGTACTGACATTTTTGGCAGAGCTTATGATGATGATGATTTTTACAACTCTCCTTTTGGTGATCAAGATGTGTGTGCAGAGGCTGATTTCAATAGCATGGAACCTTCTATTGTTGTCAGTCCTATTCCCACAACTAGAATACATTCTATTCATCCTAAAGCTCAGATAATTGGAGATTCAAAATTAGCAGTTCAAACAAGAAACATGGCCAAGCAGAATGAAGCAGGATTGATATCTTTCATAAACAAGCAAAGAAGGACAAATCATAAAGATATCCAAAATTGTTTATTTGCTTGTTTTCTCTCTCAAGATAAACCAAAGAAGATATCTCTGGCTTTATATGATGAAAGCCAGGTAGAAGCTATGCAGGAGGAGCTTCTTTAGTTCAAGCTACTAAATGTTTGGACACTGGTGGATTTACCTCATGGTAAGAAGGCCATTGGTACTAAATGGGTCTATAGAAATAAGAAAGATCAAAGAGGAGTTGTGATTAGGAATAAAGCCAGGCTGGTAGCACAGGGTCATAGACAAGAAGAAGATATAGATTATGATGAGATTTTTGCTCCTGTTACTAGGATTAAAGAAATCAGGTTATTTTTAGCCTATGCATCATATATGGATTTCACTGTGTACCAGATGGATGTGAAGAGTACATTTTTATATGGCACTATAGAAGAAGAGGTATATGTTAGCCAACCTCCAGGCTTTGTGGATCCAGAATTTCCTAATGAAGTATACAAGGTGGAGAAAGCATTAGATGGTCTTCATCAAGCTCCTAGAGCTTAGTATGAGACTTTATCAAACTGCTTATTGGAAAACGGATTCATAAGAGGGATAATTGATAAGACTTTGTTTATAAAGAAGGTCTGCAGGTTGAGCAGAGAAAAGATGGCATATTTCTCAGTCAGACAATTATGTGTATGGACATTTAAGAAGTTTGGCTTTTCTAGTGTGAAGACAAAAGTATCCAATGGAGACACACGAGCCTTTTTATTACAAGAATAAGCTGGTACTGTATGTTGATGTCCATTAGATAGGTCCATGATTGGATCATTGATGTACTTAACATCTTCCAGGCCAGACATTATGTTTGCTGTGTGTGCTTGATCAAGATTTCAGGTTCAACCAAAAGCTTCTCATGTGCATGCTGTAAAGAGAATCTTTAGATATCTTAAGGGTCAACCCACTTTGGGCCTTTGGTATCCTAAGGATTCACCTATGGATTTGATAAGCTATTTCTGTTAGTGATATGCTGTGTAGTATTGATAAAAATCTACAACTAGAGGTTGTTAATTCTTAGGCTGCAGGCTAATCTCATGGCAGTGCAAGAAACAAACAATTAGCTAATTCAACAACTAAAGCAGAATACATTGCTGCTTCCAACTGCTGTGGACAGGTTCTTTGGCTTCAAAATCAATTACTTGGATTATGGATACAACTTTATGAAGACAAAGATTCATGTGGATAATGAAAGTGCAATCTGTGTGGTGAAAAATCTTGTCGCTCATTCAAAGACCAAGCATATAGAGATTCGATTTCATTTTATAAGAGACTCTTATGAGAAAAGATTGATTGAAATGGTCAAGATTCATACAGACTACAATGTTGCAGATCTTTATACTAAAGCCTTTGATGTGACCAGGTTTCAATTTTTGATTACAAGCATTGGTATGCTTAATCCCTAAAGCATGGATTAAGGGGAGGTTATATGTATATAGGATTATACACAAATGAGGTTTGAGTTAGCACTACAGGTTAAACATGATGTATAGTTTCTTAATACTGCTGAGCTTAGTTGATACTGATGGTTAACACTTTGTACTGCTAGTACAAAAGTTCATACTGCTAGGTTCAGTTAGTGCTGCTGTGTACATGTGGATTGTTGTAAGTGCAAGAAGTTTTTGAGGAGAGGCATTTGATGATGGTGTGATTGTTCTTTCAGTGTTGGTTGTACACCATACAAAAAAATGGTAATTAATTCACCATGTCTAACCGACAAGAAAGAATTGGCTATTCCAAGGCAAACGGCAACTTGTAAAGAATCATCAAATCAGTTGATGGCTGATAGTTTGCCAAAAACTATTCTTCCTATTAAATTTTTGGGATGACTTTTGGTTAAATTTGGGCAGAAATGGGTAAAAAGTAGTATTTTGGTTTGATTAACAGTATTGACTTCTATTCATGGGTTATGCATAAATATGGATCCTCATGAATTCTCACATGTCTATCTAGTTCTTTCTAGTGTGTTTGTGATGAATAAAGGCATGTTGTTGCATGATTATTGGAGAAAAAGTTAATACTGCTGGGCAAATTCATAATACTAGTGGGTAAAACTTTGTACTGCTAGTACAAAAGTTTGTACTGCTAGGCAACTTTTTGTACTGCTGGGTTATCGTTTTTACTATTTGGTCAATAACTGATTTTCAACTCTTTGAATATTACCGTTGAGATTTTTACGCAATTGTTTGCGTATATAAGGTTCTTCTTTTGGTAAATTGTTATCTTTACCTTATTTATACAATTACTTTTACGATAAGATACATTTTGCTTGTTTACTCATTTTCAGAATCTTATATTCTCTTTATAAAATCTCAATTGCTTTTACCAAACGTTAATTCATCATAAATCAAACTTAACCCATCACTCACATCAATATTTTATTCATAACTTCTATACACATCGCTCATATGGGATTCTGCAACAAACATAATATGGTGGATTTTCTTCAAAAGCCAACTGGGAGTGAAGAATTCCAACAGATAGTAGACTTTCTTGCTGGTAGTCATATCAGGTATGCTTTAACTACCAACCCTACTATCTATGTTTCACTAATTGAACAGTTTTGGTAGACTGCAACTGTCAAAACAGTCAATGATGGTGAACAACAGATAATTACCACAGTTGATGGGCATAAATTTACTATTACTGAAGCATCTGTTCTTAGACATCTCCAATTAGCAGATGCAGATGGTATTAGTTCTTTCCCCAATACTGAAATTTTTAAAAAACTCACTCTAATGGTGTATGTTTCTACAGATGAAAAACTTACTTTTAAAAAGGCTAAATTCTCACCCCAATGGAGATTTTGATCCATATCATCTTGCATTGTTTAAGTCCTAAGAAAACTTTATGAGAACAATTTTTAAGTAACATTGCAACTAAAATCATTTGTTTAGCTACAAATAGGACTTTTAAGTTTTCATAACTAATTTTTGATGGTATGGTGAAAAAATATAGGTAGTAAAACTAAATTTTTGATGTATCTACATTTTATCCAAAACTTTTTGAATAAAAAGAAAAGGCTTCTTAATCAACATGACAGAACCTATGTTGCTCCTTCTTTAACAAACAAACTTTTTAGTAACATGAAAATAGGTTTTTTAGGGGTCCATGTACCTCTATTTGATACTATGCTGGTTTATGACCAACCTGGTTAGGGTGAAGGACTAACACTCACTATTGAGTCTTAACACACACCCATTGCTTCACCATCTCATCCCACATCATCACAAGAACACCTTTCTCAACTACCTACATCTAAGCCTATCACTACTCCTACATCCCCACCTTTCACTGAACCACAAATTCCACAAATATCTTCCATGCCCCATGATTCACCTCTCTTAGGAGGTTACACACCTGGAAGTGTTGAGGGCAGCCAGAAACTTAATGAATTGATGGATTTGTGTACCAAACTAGTTGACAGAGTCACCACTTTGGAAACTGAGCTCACCCAGACTAAGAAGGTTTATGGAAAGGCTATTACAAAGCTGGTGAAGAAAGTGTTAGGATTAAAAATGTGGTGTCTATATGGAAATTACATTAGTTTCCTTATAGTCTAAAACATAAGGACTGGAAGTGTAATTAGCCCAAAGATGGCTTGTGTTTAGGCTATAAATACCCCCTCTAATCTTCCTTAGAAGGGTGAACCTCATAATTGTAATTTCACTAATCATTCAATAATAAAGTGTTTTCTCTCTCTAAAATGGCTTTCATTTATTTCCATCATCCCTGACCTCCCGAGATCGTGAATCGAGAAACCTCACAAGTGGTATCAGAGCCACAAGAGCGATTTGTGATGTTTTGGCTTATT
Organism: Tanacetum coccineum; assembly: GCA_026074375.1. Lineage (NCBI taxonomy): Eukaryota > Viridiplantae > Streptophyta > Magnoliopsida > Asterales > Asteraceae > Tanacetum > Tanacetum coccineum. The sequence continues at coordinate 14,383 of BQNB010096888.1, read as the reverse complement.
AAGATTCGGCTTATTCCAGCTTATTTTAGATTATTTTAAGTTTTGATTTGGTACAACAGCTTATTTGATCATATTCGGTCCAGATTTGATTAATCTATTCACATCAGCTTATTGAGCCTCAGTTTAGATTCTGATTGTTTTACAGCTTTTTAGTAGCTTATTTGTGTACAGACAATCGTAACATCATACTCATACGCAAGCTCGCGGCCAGTATGATCGTGGTTGCTTCTTCTTCTCCTGCCACCGATTATGTCAGTATGTCTAGTGTCTCTGCAGTACTTTGATCTAGGATTATGTCGTCTCATATTCATTGTACTCTCCTGCACTCAAAGCCTGTTTTGTTTGTCAGGTTAGTAGCGATACTTGCTGCTCAACTCCACCTTCGTTGCGCTGTAAGTTAGCATACCAATAATATCATGGTAATGTCTGGCTAGTGGGGGGCTACATGACAGCTCTTTCTCTCACTCTCGTAAGAGATAGCATCGTCTGAACAATATGAAGAATAGACTGCACGTGCGCAAGGAAGAGCTGTAGTGTAACTAAGATCATTTGCGATCTGTGTTCTGATTTATTGTCCCGTCGCAAGCGCAAGAGCTGATCATAAATAGAGTGATTTTGTAGTTACATCTGACGTCGCCACCCGTGTGACAGAGAGATCTGGATTAGAATCGTATATATAGCCATAGGCAGACCAGAAATGTCACCTCATGCTCTCGCTGTAAGGAGTAAAGCAACAGTACACTCGTTAGTCCCCATATCCATCTCGCGACACCAATAGTGGCGTGGAACGCATGCGCTTATGGCATTAACAACATGTGCGTGTCTCATATGAAATTTACATTAGTTTTATCTATAGTTTAATACACAAGGACTAGAGTGTAATTAGCCCAAAGATAGCTTGGTTTAGGCTATAATATACCACCTCTATATCTTCCTTAGACGGGGGAACATTCACTATTGTACCTTTCTCTTATAATTCATTAATAAAGTGTTTTCTCTCTCTAAAAAAATTGTTAGGATTAAAAATGTGGTGTCTATATGGAAATTACATTAGTTTTCTTATTGTTTAAAACACAAGGACTAGAAGTGTAATTAGCCCAAAGATGGCTTGTGTTTAGGCTATAAATAACCCTTAATCTTTCCTAGAGGGGTGAACCTCATAATTGTAATTTCACTAATCATTCATTAATAAAGTGTTTTCTCTCTCTAAAATGGCTTTTATATATTTCCATCATCCCCGACCTCCCGAGATCGTGAATTATATTTCTAACAAGTGGTATTAGAGCTGCAAAAGTGATTGTGATGTTTACAGCTTATTCTGATCAACTTATTACGCAGCTTATTTGAGCTTATTCGGTCCAGTTCTGCTATTTTAAGCTTATTCAGTCCATCCAGCAGCTTATTCAAGATTAATTTTCGATAAAACATCATTTTCGGATCTGGTCGACATATATATTCAATAAGTAACAAACTCGGAAGTCAAAACTCGATGTTGACTTTTGGTCAACGGTCAAAATCGAAACTCTAACTACTTCCGAGTTTCAGATTTATAGTTTCCGAAAATGGATTCCAAAGTTGTTTTTATCATGGACAAAACTGAAAAGAAAGGAATGAACAAATTTGTACCTATAGTTCAAAGAACTCAAACTTGATACCGAGAATGCATTTGGTCAGGATTTCCAAAAATGATAAGAAGATATAAGGTGGGAAACAAACTCATGTTGTGACCGAAAAGTTTTGTTGTCAAAAATTACTTTTTGATGGACCAAATTCGATATTGATAATGACTCACCCGAGTCAACTCAATGAGTCAACTCGGTTATGACCGAGTCTGTTATGACCAAACTCAACGAGTTAGCAAACTTTGATATACTAACAGCCAAAATCCACCCACCATTCAACTCAAACAAATCCAAGCTAAATCCTAATCCCATCCTCTCCTCCACAACTTCAATCTCATTCCACAACACAACTCCTCTCCATCATCAAAAACAAGACTCAAAACTGAAAATAAATAACCCACGATCTCAGATTTCATCCCATTTGTGTTTTACATTCATGACTATGACCTTACAAGATCAAAAACACAAGATACAAACATCACGGATCGTTAAAAGAGTATACTTTCTTTTGAATATACGAAAATGACAAAGAAAAACAAACAACATAACTGTTGTGGTCTTCCTTTCTTTAGAAAGACACAAAAAAACACAAGACAAGAACAACCTACCCAAGACCTTTGAAAGATCTTGATGTCATATCTTCTAGTTCTTCGTAGGATTGTATTAACATAAAAATGAGATGGATTGAAGGATGTTGTTGTGAAGTTTGGTTGAAGAGATACGAGTTATAAGTTTGGATGAATGATTAATCGTTTGATCAGTTGGAAAGATAAGGCAGAGTGTTTGACTGCAAGAGAGAGGTGAAATTAAGATGGGGGAATGTATTTTGTTATGATAATCAATGTTTTGAAAACCGGGTCAATAATCGACCCGGTCGAGTCACCGGGTTACCGGTTCAATCGGTTGGCCCGCCGGGTCAACCCGGTTTTCAAAAAAAATAAAAAAATAATAATATTTGCAATAATTCAAAAAATTATATATATAATTTATGAATATACCTTATATTTAGCCTAAAAACGATTTACTACCAAATATAACATGTAACAAATAAAATTACGTTGCAAATATATAAAAAACTTATTTTATTTATTAAAAAACATGAAAAAATCAAAACCCGGCCGGGTCAAACCGGGTCTCGAGAACCGGGTTGACCCGGGTCACCTTAAACCCGGCGGGTCAAACCGGGTTTCGAAAATATAAAACCCGGTTTAATTTAACCCGTTTTTTCGACCGGACCCGGTTCAACCGGTTGACCCGGCCGGGTCGAACCGGGTTTCAAAACATTGATGATAATTAGGGTTGTGTGGTTGTGTAGTATAAATATATGTGTTGTAGGGTTATTGAAAAACAGAAGTGGACTGGGCCAGCTTCTCACCCAAATTTGAACCGGTGTGTGTGAATAAGTAAATGGGCCGAGTGATTTGAGTATTCATAATTGGGCTGTTCTTTGTTGATCGGTTAAGCTTGTCATATATCCGAAATTTTGTCTATAATTTGACACATTGGTCTGAATATGAATTTGTAAAGATTGGAACTCATAACCGAATTTTTGGGCTTAAAATGATAAAGGGCCGAATTTTTGTTAATTTTTCGAACACAAAAACATCACTTATTGCTTAAAACGATTCGGATAAAGATTCACGAAAAATGCTAAAAGGCTTTTCTTAGGATTTAATCGCAACAAATGACTACGGGGTTAATTCTTTATTAATTATTCGGGATTGAAGTAATATGTACTTGTTCGAGTGTATAAGGTTTGTCATGAAGACTTGAATATCTCGTTACTTTTCTGATTCTTTCTCTCTTTTACCCACAAAGTAGCTATCACTTTAAGGAGTGACATTGTAGTGCTCAGTGACTCACGTAGTTGAGGATATTTCAAGAGATTCTTCCAGATAGTGCAAGCTTAAGTCATAACTTTGGGGGATGTTACTTCAGTATCGAGTTTGTCATATTGAGTTTTCTCCATCAGTAGTCATTACAAAGAGCCAACAGAGTTAATACGAGGTTGGAAATGAATGAGTCAGAGGAGCAAAGTATAGAGGTTTTCATCAGAAATTGATTCTCATGCTTAACTGAATTATTTTACTTCACATATGGTTGTTCTATTGAATATTCGGGCGTACTCATATTATGATTTTTTTGATGGTCATCGAATGCAATCAGGGGGAAGAAAAGAAAGTATTCGATAGATTGCATTAATCAGGGGGAAGAAATGTGTATTTATCTCATCTTTATTTCTTTCTTTCTTATCTTCAAGTGCGCTTCTACCTTATGGAGATGGATTGTATGCTTTCAACCTCTGGATGGTTAGTGTGTGAAGTATGTGCATATGAGAGAAGATGTTGCTGATTTCTTGCATGTTCCCCCGAATAGATATTCATCAAAACATAAGCAATTATGTTTGATGTGATTGGCTTCTTCTGCTTCTTCTAATCCTATGATTCTCATCTTCTACTTCTTCGTCTACTTCTACTTCTACTTCTTCTTCTATGAAGCTACATCACAGTTTCAGAATCTGCTTACACTATGGATGTTGGTTTGGGGGGAAGCTGATTCAGAAACTTTGACAAAAAGAAGTACATGAAGAAAGCTATGTGAAGACATGCAGTATGAACTGGGGGGAAGCTAACTCAGTTTATACAAATTACATTGTATCGTCTGCAAGTAATGGAAAGATTCAAGCTGGAGCACTTATATTTATACTTGTAGGATACATTGTAAGTAATTCTATATGCCACCACATTGGGGGAAGATTGTTAGGATTAAAAATGTGGTGTCTATATGGAAATTACATTAGTTTCCTTATAGTCTAAAACAAAAGAACTAGAAGTGTAATTAGCCCAAAGATGGCTTGTGTTTAGGCTATAAATACCCCCTCTAATCTTCCTTAGAAAGGTGAACCTCATAATTGTAATTTCACTAATCATTCAATAATAAAGTGTTTTCTCTCTCTAAAATGGCTTTAATTTATTTCCATCATCCCCGACCTCCCGAGATCATGAATCGAGAAACCTTACAGAAAGTAAAACACTTAGAAAACAAGCTTAAGTCTACCACAACAAGGAGGAAGGCGAGGCTGGTCATTTCAGATGAAGAGGTGGATTTGGTTTTAGAGGATCCTTCCAAACTAGGAAGAATGGAAGATGAAGAATTTGAAGATGTTGAGGAAAAGTATCTAGAAGTTAAGTATCATTTTGATTTGGATCAGACTCTATTACAGCAAGTTACTCCAACAAAAGGTCCACATGTTGAAGTTCAAAGTCAAGACAGTTTTGAAGCTGAATTAAGTGTTCTTAGTACAGCTAAAATCCTTGCAGAAGCATCCAGTAAAAGGGTAAAGACCTATGATAGAAGGAGAAGAAGTACTGACAGTTCAAACGTTAGTACTGCTGAAGGTCTTTTTAGTACTGCTGGGGAAATTCAAGGTACTGATAAAGAGTTAGCAAGGAAGGTTCAAGAGGAAGAGCAAGCAAAAGCTTTGGAACAACAAGAACAATAAAGAATTAATCTTGAAGCTGAACAAGAATTACGAAAACAGTTAGATCAAAGACAAGAAACTAATGATATTGACTGGAATACCATTATTGAACAAGTTTAAGAGAGACAGTCAGGTTCTATGATAAGATATCAAACTCTCAAGAAGAAACCAATCACAGTAGCTCAAGCAAGGAGGAATATGAAAGTTTATTTGAAGAATATGGCTGGTTACAAGATTAGTCACTTCAAAGGTATGAGCTATGATCAAATCAGACCAATATTTGAGAAAGAGTACAACAAGGTACAGACTTTATTTAAGAAGGATACTGAAGTTGAGATGACAAAGAAAAAAAGAGTTCCAGAAGAAATACTACTTCAAGAAAGTTTCAAGAAGTTAAGGGCAACTCAAGCTTCAAGTTTAGAACCTATTAAAAAACAACCAACCGAAGAACCAAAAGAGTTAACTAAAGAAGAACATGAGAATATGATGGAGATAGTTCCAGTAGAAGAAATCAAGGCAGAAGTACTTCAAGTGAAATATCCTATCATTGATTAGGAAATTCATACTAAAGGTTTAAGAAAGTATTAGAAGATTATCAGGGTCAGAGATATCACAGAGGCATATTAAAGGTTTGAAGATTTGCTCAAAGCATTTGACAGAGAAGATCTTGATACTTTATGGAGCTTATCAAAGAAAGATTTACATCTACAAAACCTTTTGAAGATATGGAAAAAGCTCTATAGGTTGAATTGAAATGACTTTATAAACCAGATAAAGATGATATACTGTGGAAGCTACAAAGATATATGCATGATCCTTTGACATGGAGATTGTATAGTTCATGTGCAGTACATCATGTATCTTCAACAAGAGGACATGACATCTTTATGCTGAAAGAAAAAGACTATCCTTTGACAACTGCAGTTTTGGGTTTAATGCTAAGCAGAAGTTTACAAGTAGAAGAAGATAGTGAGATGGCAAGAGAACTAATCATGAAGATCATCAAAGAATCCAATAAACCAAGAAGCTAAAGTTTTTGGAAGAATCCTATCAGATCCAAAAATCTTTAATTCAAGAAACTTGATGATTTGGAGATAAATTACAAGTTTAGGGGAGGATTGTTGGGAATTAAGGGCTTCTACAAGTTCATACTGCTTAAAGGACTTAGTACTGCTACTTGAAGATTTGTGTTGCTAGCGAAGATTGAAAAATATAAACTAAGTCATTAGTACTGCTGGTTGTAATATTAGTACTGTTAGTTATAGTTAGTACTGCCAGTACTAAAAGGTAGTTCATTAGTACTATTAGTTAGTTTATTAGTACTGTTAATGTATTATGTTAGTATTGCTTATAAGATATGCATGAGATATATTACAAATAGATATGCATGATCTCTTAAGGCGTTTTGTAAGCATATTAGGATTTTCCTTGGTGTATAAAAGGAACCCTACGGCATAGTTAGAGATATACACATCCAAGATAGAATAGTCATAGCTATTAGGCAAAACATATAGTGGTTTTATGAATTGTTCAATATATTAAGAGTTGAGAGAAAGAACTTGTGTTACTGTTATATTGCTTTATTGTTCTTCTGGTATATAAAGATTAAATTCCACATAGTCTTTATATATTCAACAAGGTTTCTATCATAGTTGTTTTAGATCCATCTAAGATAACTAAAGCTTTAACAAGCTAATCAAAGATCTGTTCAATTGGGATCTACAAAATATGTGTTCTTGTTTGAGGCACCAATCAAGAACCCTAGCGCATCCAAGTGTTTATGTTTATGTGTATGTTTTCATACAGTTATTATTCTCTCTTTTCACAAGTAAAATGTGAACTCCTATTTATAGGAGAGTACTCAAGTCATTGGTCAAAGAATTATGAGAGATTATAAGAGATATAATCTCTTCAATAATTAGAATCTTTGATTTCAAGATTTAGTGGTTACACCACCCATTAGTAGGGGCAATTAAATATGATTGTGACTTTCTATAAAAAATGGTCAAATCAATTACATATCATCGAATTCTATCCAAAAAGATTCCCATTCAATGTCCTGAGATATCAGCTAGCCCGTTAAGGAGCATACCCGCTGATAGTTCAATACTGAAACAATCCTCTGATGAGTTAACCTGTTGAGGATACTTCCTCTGATGGATTACTCTTTAATCGTATCCTTCAGCTTACTCACTCAGTGAGTTACAAAGCTGCAGCCATCAACCCTCTGATGAATATTATGAGCGACCACTGATGAATACCATTTAGTGAGTGAACTCACTGAACTTCATCAGAGACCTCCGAACTTCCTTAGAAACATGAATTCCCTTTTAACCACTATCAGAGTCAGGGTGTACCCTCCGTATCTCAACCCTAGATACTGGTATGAACAGATCCCTACAATTGAACTAAATTTCCAACAAATGTAGCATTTATATTGGTTAACTCAAAGTCATCTCAGTAAAAAAAATATAACATTCATATCGGTCAACAATCATCTCATAAAGCAAAACAGGTTTACTACAAAGTCTTCTTATTTGAAAAAGTCATCTCAACATTTAAAAACCTCATAGTTTGAGTAATTGCTGCTACAAAGCTTCATAATTAAATAACTACGGATGACACCCGTGGATAATAGGCATGAGTACTTCAAACTCATCACCCACATCCGTGGTTTTGCTCTCACCCACTACCTACCTGTCACCCAACAATGGGTATAAAATTTTGCCCATACCCGTACCCACGGGTACCCATAACATGTGGGTTTAGTGAAATGCAACAAAATCAGAAAATCATAATATGTAAACTAACTAGGAAACTGCGTAATAAGACATTATAGGTATTTTCCAAATACCAAGCATACGAAATACTTAAACACATGTTGGAAACTAGCAAATTAAACATCATTATACCGAATAAATTATTTGTTTACTATGTTTTCTAGAGAGATGGATAGCTGATGAGGTGTCATTTTATACACTTTTTTGGGGTTGTTTAACCTTTAAAATCATGTCTTTATGCCCAAAATAGGTACTTAATCATTCCTTTTTAGGTATTTCACATTTGGAAGGCATTTGGATGAATTTGTTAGGTTCATAAAAAGTGTCAATTATGTGGTTTACTTATATTTTGATATTAGTCTTTATTTTGTTTAGAATAAAATAGATTGTAATAAGGTATATTATGCTAAAAGTAAGAAATAGCATAATTACCAAAGTCTAGGGACTAGAAGTGTTAAGTTAGGAAAATAAAGGAAGGGATGCCTCCTTCCATTACCTATAAATACCCCTCTAATCTTCATTAGAGGGTGATGCCTTGTAATAAACCTTTCCATTTCCCCTCTCTTTTTAATATCATTTGAAATTTAAATACTTGCCTTCCTCTATTATTCTCTCTATGCTTTTATGTTCGATATGATTGATTCAAGATAAACGAGACCTATCAAGTGGTATCAACTGCCAATAGAGAATTAGAGTTTTTGTTTTGTGAGATTTTTCCACGACCGACAAGCAAGAAAGGATGTTCGAAGAATTCGGTTGAAGATTTTGAGCTTTCGACATAATTTTTGGCAGCAAATTCGAGTTATTAGACGTTATCGAGTGTGGTGTTGCATTTTTAGCAGTTCTTGGAAGTGGTGTTATTGTTTTCGGAAGCTGTTTTCTATTCTCGGTAGTGTAGATTTTCGATGTTTTAGGATATTCAGTTGTATTCTCGATAGAAAAATACTATAATAGATATATATGATCTTTTAGTTCTATCGAAAATCGTATATTAGGTTCTTATTGTCAAACTCGGTTTTATCGAGTTTTATAAGTTTCACATTTTTGATTCTATCGAAAATTGTGAATAAGGTTTTCATACGTTTAATCTCGGAAATAAGCTTTCAAAGTTATAACATACATCCATTTCACGGTTTTATTGTGAATTGACGTGTTGAAGAACAACAATTTTCACATTATAAAAACTCGAAAATCAAATTTGGTTTTATCGAATTTGATATTAGAGGACTTTTGGATTATCTAGTAATCAAATTTTTTGGTTTAATCGAATTTGTGGTTATTAATAATTCACAATTGTTGAATTTTGAGTTTGTAGTTTAATCAAGTTTTGGGTTTTACCGAGTTTGAAGCAAGATTATTCCTGAGTTTAATCAATTTTTTAGAATACCGAGTTTGCTAGTATTAGTTGTCCAAGTTTGATACTATTCTCACAAATATCACTCATTTTCGTCTACAAAGATCCAATCTTTGAATCATAAGACATGTCCACATCTAAAACATATCAACAATCCCTTTCTGATGCCGGTTCTGAGAATAGGCCTCCCATGCTTGAAAGGGGTAGTTATATACCGTGGGCGAGTAGATTCAGATGATATCTTAACCACAAGAGAGACAACCGGAAGTGGCTTCTCAAAGCACTTGATAAAGGCCCTTATGAGTTTAAGTTTTTTACTCCTGCAGGTGCGACAATACCGAGGTTGCAAACTATAGAGGATCTTGATAGAGATGACTTATTGCACTATGATGCTGAAATGGAGGTCATGAATATGATTTTACTTTCTATTCCTAATGAGATTTACAATTCTGTGGATGCTTGCACTTCGGCCAAAGATATGTGGAAACGAGTTGAACGTTTGATGAGGGGAACAATACAAAACAAAGTTGACAGAGAAACGCGTTTTACAAAAGAATTTGATCAAGTTGTTGCTGAACCAGGGGAAGCACTTATTTTTGTCTACAATTGTTTTGCTTAGTTAATGAATGATTTGGAATGAAATAACATGAATTTTCCAACTGTTACAATTAACACAAAGTTTCTGAATAGTTTGCAACCGAAATGGTTGAAATATGTGACTCAAATTCGTCTTGCTAAACAATTGACAATAGATTCATTCAATGATCTTTTTGATTATCTTCAGCAATTTTAGAAACTGGTTAATGCTTCAAGAGCAAAGAAGTTAGAAAAGTCTCATGACCCTTTGGCTCTAGTAGCACACACGGGTTCATCTTCTCGAAATACATCATCTTATTATGTGACACATCCTACGTCTGTGGTTGATTATGATGATGAGTATCAGCAGGATGATGTTCACAACAATTCTGAAGATCCCCTCGACTCTACTATGTTGTTACTTGCAAAAGCCATTACTCAAAATTTCTCTAATCCAACAAATAATCATCTTCGTGCTTCATCCAACACTCGAAATCAAGCAATCATTCAAGGAGACATGGTGAATATTCAAAGCAAGAAACCTGGGATTAATGGAAGAAATAGCAGACGAGCTTATGTTCAAGAGGAAATTGTTGAGGGAATGAAGCCTCCAAAAGAGACTAGAAATGTTCCAAGGACACTTCAAACTCCGTCTTCAGGCAATAATTCAACAGTTCAATGCTACAACTGCAGTGGAAAAGGACATTATGCTAGGAATTATCCAAAGCCAAGGGTTCATGACTCAAAGTATTTCATGGAGCAAATGTTGCTAGCAAAACAGGATGAATCTGGCATAATTCTTACTGACGAGCAGCATGATTTTCTCTTTGCTGATGCTTCACGAATGGAAGAAATTGAAGAACTCAGTGCAAACATATGCTTAATGGCCAAAATTTAACCAACTGCAAAGCACACTTTTGCTACGGTCCCATATCATGTTTATAACTGACATATTTTCTAGGGAGATCTTCATATTAAGCAAAGATTATGCCATATCTTTTAGTCGGTGGTTGATACATACAAGTGAACCTATCGAGTAAGTAAAATGTTATCATAACCAAATTTTTTGTGATCAAACCCATCTTGATCGGTAGTACTTGAATAATTAATGATTACATAAGACCCAATGTATAAGGGTTTGTACTCAAACAATACAAATAAGTCTACTAACAGTATTGACGTGTAGTTTGTGCATTTCGTTTCAAGATTGAAGTTGTTGTGATATGCAATGTTTTAAAACTCGGTTTTTTAATTGACCCGGTTTAATCACCGGTTCATCGGGTTACCGGTTCAACAGCCGGGTCGAACCGGTTTTATACATATGTATATTTTTTTCTATATTTAATATGTAAAGTTGTGTAATTTTATAATTTATTCGATTTATTTTCTTCATTCGATTGAAACCGATGAAAAATATTAAGACTCTACAGATAAGCTTTATTTTAAGTTCTATTTCTATTATAATATAGCAAATATTTGCAACATCAATTAATATAAATCTAAGTTATAACAATCTATATTAAAACTTAGTTGGTGTTTATAAGTTAGTTTATAACTTTAATTTACTCATTTATAAGATTTTAACTAACAATAGTCCTCATCACTTCAATTTATCCATTAAAATTAGAAAAATCCTTGAGAAAAAAAGATTTTGTTATATTTTTTGATAAAAAGTCATGACCCGGCCGGGTTTATCAAACCGGGTCGACCCGGGTCAACGAAAAACCGGCGGTTCAATCCGGTTCTCAAACAAGCAAAAACCCGGTCTCATCCGGACCGGTCTCCGAGCCGGTTCACGGTTCAACCGGCCGGGTCAACCCGGTTTTTAAAACATTGGTGTGCATCACACTATATATCTGTGCATTAGTGTGTGTGTTTATTTTGTGTGTGTGTATGCGTTTGTGTGTGTGTGAATATAGTGTGTGTGTTTATTTTATTTATATATAATCCGAACGGTTAGACCGGTTTATATCGTGTCTAATAAGCGACCGGTTTTTTACCGGTTCTAAACCCGGTTTTATCCGGTTTTTTAAAATAACCGGTTTTTTATATTCGTTTAAAAAAAACCGGTTTTAACTGGTTTAAAAAAAAAAAATTCAAACGGTAACATAGCCGTTTATAGCTTTTTTTTTTTGTTTTTTTTGTATTTTTTTGATGATTCTAAGCCATGGATTGGTAGTATAAAAAACTAGGGGTGGCAATTCAGGTCGGGTTCGGGTTGGCGGGTTCGGGTTGACAGGTTGGTGGGTCAGAAAACCCCAACCCGAACCTGACCCATTTAAATAATCGGGTCAGCTATGTCAACCCTAACCTGTTTACACATAACCCGAACCTGACCTATTTAACCCGTATATATACTTGGGTTGGCGGGTTAAATAGGTTACATGGGTTGAATAGGTTAAATGGGTTTCAGGTTGACCCATTTAACCCGTTTTATATAGACAAGTTGGCACATTACACGGGTTAAATAGGTTAAACGGGTTTACGGGTCAACCCGTTTAACCCATTTAACACATATAATAAAATATAAATAATTTTTAATTTTAGAAAAAAAATCTTAAACGGGTTGGCGGGTTGACCCGATTAATTTATTCCCAACCCAAACCTAACCTGTTTAATAAACGGGTCAGATGGGTCGACCCAAACCCAACCCAAAATCTATTAGACTCAACCCGAACCTGTTAATTTTCGTGTCGGTTTCAGGTCGGGTCAGAAATTGCCACCCCTAGTGTAGACCCTTTTAAACTCCGCATGAAAGCCTTCCCTCTGTCACTTTCAAAGGGCGCAAAAGAATGGTGGATGAAAAAGGGGAATAGAAATATTTCCACCTGGGAAGAGTTAGTGAAGAAAATTTTCACGAAATTTTATCCCTTATCATGTGCTAGCAAATACGATAAGATGTGCGACGACGATGAAGAAGGTCGTCACCCACTCGAATTTATACCTTAGATAAACTCGAAGTTCAAGGACCATAAAAAAGTGGACGAGACGACTAAACGCGCACTATTGTATACCTGGATAGAAATTGGAAAAGAGGAAGGACTATTGAATGATGATGTTTCAAGCAATGAAGAATGGGAGGAGTAAGAATACGGGAACCCTCCTAAAGACTCATTCCCCAAACCCTGTTTTGAAATGGATAAAAATAACCATAATGAAAATAACAGGAACACTTACAAATTGAGTGGTATGGATCTAAGTGGCGCACCTCAATCTGAGAATATAAATAATGCACAGCCCAACGAAGGACTATGCAGAGTGGACAAATTCAAAGTGATCAAATACACGATTGGAGATAATGAAGAATTCTTAGCCATATGCACACGCAAATGTGACTCTTGGGAACGAATTGTTAACGGAGTATCAAGTATTTACCATGACATCTTTAGCAAAAAGGATGAAGGATGGACCGTATATCACACCAAATGAAGAAGAAGGAAAAAGGTTGAACTTAAAGACCAGCTAAAACAAAAGTGCTTCCCAGTAGACAACCCGGTCATTTTAATTGTTTGTCGCATTTTAATTGTTTGTTGCACGAGTCTGTCTTCCCAGACACTCGATATGGCGTATCGAACCCCTCTGGATACGACGTATTGAGATGTCTGGACGTTATCCATTTTTAAAACTTAATTATTTAATTTCCAGTAATTTAATTGTTTCTACAGGAACAATACGGCGTATCCTAGGGTTTGGGATACGGCATATTGATCCATGTACAGTTGTGTGTTAAATTGTTTTCTTGTACCATTGTAGCGAGATAGAATTTGCACTTGTCTTCTAACCTTATATAGGACCTTGCTAAAACTATGATATGGTATATGCTGAAAAAGACTTGTGTTGAACTCATCCAGGCATTCTGAAGCCCTAGTCAACACACTTTTTGCTCAAGAACTCATCATGGAGAATTATCACGAGCAAAACATCAGGGAGTTTTCCGTTCTAATTCTATTTTCCCTTATTATTTAATTATTTTATCTATACAACGAGGACGTTGTATAATTTAAGTGGGGGGATGGAGAATTAGAACGTACTTGTCTTCTTTTTTTTACAAAATAACATGCAAAGTGCTTAAAAATGGTCAAATTTTTAAAAAAAATTCAGCATGACTTTTGAAAAAATCACTAGTTACATTACCTAGCGCACTATAACCCTTGATACATATTGTGAGAATTAAGCCCATTCCATTTCCAATTGTCTACTAAATTCCATAAATTTATGAGTGTGTCGGTGATGTAGTAGAATTTAGAACTTGGCCCGGTATATCACTCGAGACCGCCATGATTAGTACTATGGATTTAGATGGAAAAACATGTTCAACTGATAAATTTCTAGGATTCAACCAAATAGCCTACATATCAAAAAAATAACTAACTTTATTGGTTAGTTAACTCCCGTGTAACCCTTGATTACTCTTTTTGTACACCATATTATATGTTTTGTTACACCTTTGCACCTTAGCCTACCGTGTAGATTAAGCCTATTTCTCTATGTTGCTAGTTGCTTTCGTGTAAAGTATTATATTTCCTGTGTCAAAGTGAAATTTTTCTATTTCTATAATGGTCGGGAAATT
>BQNB010096887.1:14508-25516 GCA_026074375.1 Tanacetum coccineum | reverse complement strand
CCGTTTTCATCAAGTGCCTAGATCGCCCCATGCAACATAAATTAATGTGATTGAGTAGGTCTTATAGCCGGAATTTAGGAAACAAATCAAACTAGCAATTTAAAAGATCTAGCTTCCAAAAAAATATTTAGTTTTCAAAAATAAAATATTTACAAGATCTTTTAAATAATTAGGAAGATTTATAATCCTAAATAAACAAATTAAAAGAAGAAACAAATATGGCTAAATTAACAATTAATTATATTCCTCTTTTAATTCTATATTAACTATTAATTATTAACATGCAAGATCTAACAATTTTCTTTATTAATTTATAGTAAAGATTTGCATATCTTTACCATATTTACAATAAAACAATAATAAAGAAAAATAATCGCAACATAATAAAAATCAAATCTAGGCGTGTAACGAGGCGTAAAATTCGATTTTTAAGCGTGTAACCCTAGATGTCAAAACGAGTTGACTCGTGATGCCACTGTTGAGATTTATTAATCTAGCTAACCAATTTAGCCACGAGTGCGCAGCGAAATGGATCTAGTTATGGCAAGTAGGTTAACACATATTAAATAAGGAAAGCGTACCTTTTAGCGATTATTCTAGAATATAAAAGCGTCTAATACAAACGCCTCTACGGTTGCTCACACAATCACGTCAACCAAGAATGTAAGAATTGCTAGTCTTACCCTCACGAATCAAGCACCAAGTGATAACCCAAAAACCAAACACACTCCTTGTGCTTCTTCTTGAATTCGAACTAAACAAACAAACCCTTAATAAAGGTTTATACCAAGAAACCCTAATTCGTTACCTTGAGGAATCACCAAAAAACCACCACTCCTACCTTGAATCATAAAGCAAGGAGATCAAGCAAAAACGGAAAACCAAAACCCTAAAAGGGTATTTGGTTGATTTCGGTTAAGGGGAGAGAACCAAAATCCCTTAGGGATTTCGGTTGAGGGTTTTTGAGAGAGGGAGAAAGCACCAAAATTCTTAAGTGATTAGGGAATGAATAAATAATGAGGGATATGGGGTGTGTTTATATAGGCACCCCAATCTTGCTTACCAAGTTTAGTTTAATACTATAATTAAACAAAACTCCACCTCCTTCCTTTTTCTCTTCTCCCATCCGAACAAACACCCCTTCTAGATCCTTTATGGGTTTCGGCCAAACAAAGGATTCCCACAAGGTTCGGGTTTTGTTCAGTTTAGTCCTTGGTTCTATATTTAGAATGTTTATATAATTAATTAAACAAGTAATTAATTAAATAACTATTTAAATATAAATCGTGAAGTAACCATACTCTTTGTGTATTAACGTGTGTGCCCCCAATAGGCTCACGTATTTGTAAACGTATAACATGCGGAACCGACTATCAAATTCCAACAGAACTTATGACCTTTTATCCACAAAATCTCTTTAGTGGGCCATAGATTTTTCAAAGATGGGTACAAACTTAGGGGGTGTTTGTTTCGGCTTATATGTGGGCTTATGAGCTTATTGGATTTCGGCCTATATAACATAAGCCCTAATTTTCTTGCTTATATTGAGACTTATGGGCTTATATAAATTTATCATATCGTAATAAACTTATATACGCTCACAAGTCTCAAAATAAGCCGGAAAATTGGGGATTATGTTATTTAAGCCGAAATCAAATAAGCTCATAAGCCACATATAAGCCGAAACAAACACCCCCTTAGCCAAAGCCATTTGGTACTTGAGTAAAAAAATTATGCAACCAACTAAAACATCATATGTTTAGTACGACAGTACGTGATAACTAATCATGATACACTGATAATCATCTGCAAAAAATTGGTTCGTTGAGTAATCTTAACCTAAAGTTCATTTTAGACCTAACATGATTGTTCTACAATAATTGCATCTTAAGCAATGTTCAGCTGGTTTATGTGAATCAGAATAATGTGGGTTCTTCATAATCTATTTCGCGGAAGCCTTTCAATTTTTTTGGCACGACATAGATGTATGTGTTGAGAGATTGGATACACAAAAGCTTACTCCAAAATACTGTCAGTGAAACATAAAATTAAGACCTACACTAAAGAATCTCAAATCAGTAGTTAGAGCATACCTAACTAAAAAGAAAGGGAATTGCATATATACCCACTAAAACTTAAACATATACCCACTAAAACTTAAATATCTGCATAAATATCCAAAGTACACGTTTTCAATGCATGATGTACAATGCAAGTTAAACATGTTTTGGGTATATATGTAAATATGCAAGTTTTAATAGGTATATATGCAATTGCTAAAAAAAGAAATATGTATTTAACTTAAGACGCATGCATTTAATGTTTAAAAATTTGTATTAATAAACTAAGGTAAGGGTAATGCCAATACGGTCAATATTACTAATATACACATTAGGCGTCAAATCCACTGTCGTTTTGACAGTAGGTCACTTGCTACAGTAACGGGCTCCTATTTTGGGTCAGCCCGATTTTAGTTTTTTTTTTTTTAATTATTTAGTTTTTGTTTTTTTTTAATTTGTATGCACAAAGGAGGGAAAAAAATATTACAAAAGTTCCGATTTATTCAGATAAAAAAAAAATACCTGCGGAAACATTTTCGATACCTAATAACTTTAAAATAATCGATATGGTCACAAACGTACAACCCATTATATTAAAAAAAACCTCATATATCAAATAAAAACAACACTTTAAATATGAGGCCCAACACATAAGCCATATAAAAAAAATTATTAGTAAACATTTGTCGACAAACTAGCCTAAAATTCGCATAAAATGTGGCCCAAAATCTGGCCCAAAGTAAAAAAAAAAAACTAGCCTGAAATCTGGCCCAAAGTAAAAAAAAATACAAAACGGTCCCTCAACTTTTAACTATTTACGATTTTCTTACACAAAAAATCCCGTAAAAAAATTAACAAAAAAAACACGTCAAGTTTTTGTTGTTCACAACTTTTTTACATTCATCGGCCCAAAAAAAATATCGAACCGTCCCAAAAAAAAAAATATTCGGGAAAAAATTAACCCGTCCCAACGCAAAAAAAAATTCCCGAATCATACAAAAAAAGGAAATATCCGGGAAAAAATTAGCCAAAAAAAAACCCAAAAATAGCCTAAAATCTGGCCCAAAGTAAAAAAAATACAAAACGGACCCTCACCTTTTAACTATTTACGATTTTCTAACTTAAACATATACCCACTAAAACTTAAATATCTGCATAAATATCCAAAGTACAAGTTTTCAATGCATGATGTACAATGCAAGTTAAACATGTTTTAGGTATATGTAAATATGCAAGTTTTAATAGGTATATATGCAATTGCTAAAAAAAGAAATATGTATTTAACTTAAGACGCATGCATTTAATTTTTTAAAATTTGTATTAATAAACTAAGGTAAGGGTAATGCCAATATGGTCAATATTAGTAAACATTCATATGCTCGTCCGTCCTATTTTTATTGTCTACGTTTCTTTTTTGGGATATTCTAATTTAATTGGTTACCACTAAAAATGGATAGAGGAGTTTGATCAAGTTTACTATATTACCATTTTTTGAAATTATTATACAAACTTTAAAGAAGATTTTAATTAATTAGCTAAAGGTAAAACTGTCATTCTGTTAAAAAGTAAAAAATAACGCTTTTCTTAAACGGTGTGTTTTTTTTATTGAGATACAATAATTTTGAGACGGAAAGAGTATAATTTTAGTAATGAACAGTAAAATTAAACCGTCTTATAAAAGAAACAAGAAGTATTAATTTAAGACGTAAACTACATCTACCACAATATGCTTGAAAGGCGCCCCATATGAGATATGGGCCATATCTCATAAGAAGTAATTGTATATATTATAAATAGATATAGAAGTTAGATTCAGTTTATTATATTATATAATTTAAAATTAATATTTTAAAGTTTAAAAAATCATTAATTAAATAGTTAAGTGTAAAACTGTTATTTTAAAAGAAAGTAAAAAAGAAAAAACACTAATAGTTATGTTTTTTCTAAAAAAATATGCTATTCATCGATGAATATATTTACAAACGATGATCAAGGTCGACGTAAGTTTTATATATGCCTTAACAATAAATCATTTTATGTGAAAAAAAAAATCTTAACAAGAAAACTATACGTAAAAGTATCAACTTTAACAATAAATCTTACGTATATCATTGTAAAAGTTTAATGCGTTGGTAATTTTAGTGTTATCAATTATTTTATATAATTATGTTTTACTTGAGACCAATAGTCTTATACAAGTTTAGCGCAAGACGAGTTAGGAAGGTCGGAGTGCACACTCGTGATAGTTGCTTGATACTGTCACGACAAATATGCGGGGGTTAAGTGGGACGCGCCTCCTTGCGGGGTCAAGGGGCAGAGCCCCTTGCTAGGTCCCGCTCCCAAGTGAGCAGGCGGGGGTCGAGGGGAGGCCTTCCCTCGCGGGGTTTGGGGCAACGCCCCAAAACCTACACAATTTTACTAATCGGTCTTAACAGTTTTGCCGCAAAAGAAACCCAATCGTCGTATCTTTTACCAACCAACACATTGGTTAGTGTATAATCGGAATTAACCGAATTTCGGTTGAGAATATAACCGGATGATGGTCTCATTTGCAAAACGAAACATCATATAATACACTAGGGGTGAGCAGAAGAAACCGAAAAAACCGAAACCGAACCGAAAACCGAAAAAACCGAACCGAAAAAACCACCGAAACGATATGTAAATTTTAAGAACAACTGGTTGAAAATAATTTTGAGTTTAATCTTATCCATTAGATTAAGATGAAGATGAAGGGTGGAGATTGGTCCCCTAGTATCCACAAAAAACTTTGTATCCAAATGAACCTAAATCTAATTTAAGACGTAAACTACATCTACCACAATATGCTTGAAAGGCGCCCCATATGAGATATGGGCCATATCTCATAAGAAGTAATTGTATATATTATAAATAGATATAGAAGTTAGATTCAGTTTATTATATTATATAATTATAAAATTAAAAATTATGAAATTAAAAAGTCAATTAATTAAATAGTTCAGTGTAAAGCGATCTTTTAAAAAAAGAAGTAAAAAAAAAAAACACTAATAGTTATGTGTTTTTTCTAAAAAAATATGCTATTCATCGATGAATTTTATTTACAGAACGAATCAAGGTCGAACCTAAGTATATATATGCCCTTAACAATAAATCATTTTATTGAAAAAAAAAATCATAACAAGAAAACTATACGTAAAAGTAATCACATTAACAATAAATCTTACGTATAACATTGTAAAAGTTTATATTAATTCGTTGTAATTTTATGTTATCAAGTTATTTTATATAATTAAGTTTTTACTTGAGACGCAAATATCGTTTTAGCAAGTTTTATCGCAAGACGAGTTTAGATAAGGTCGGAGTGCACACTCGTGATAGTTTGCTTGAAACTGTCACACGAAATAATGCGGTGTTAAGTGACGAGCGACTCCTGCGGGACCAATGGGGGCTAGAGTCCCATGCTAGGTCCCGCTCCCAAGTGTAGCAGTGCGGGGGTCGAGTGAGGCCTTCCCTCGTCGGGGCTATTTGGTCAACGCCCCAAAACCTACACAATTTTACTAATCGGTCTTAACAGTAAATTGCCGTAAAAAAAAAAAAAAAAAAAAAAAAAAAAAAAAACAAAGAAGAAACCCAACGTCGTAACTTTTTTACCAACCAACACATAGTTTAGTGTATAACGGAATTAAACCGAATTCCGGTGAGACTAAAAACCGATGATGGTGCCTCATTTGCAAAACGAAACAACATAAAATGAACAACTAGAGGTGAGCAGAAGAAACCTGAAAAACCGAAAACCGGAACCGGAAAACCGAAAAAAACCCGAAGCCGAAAAACCACCGAAACTAGAAAACCATGATCGGTTTTTATTTTTTCAAAAACCAAAAATTTTACGGTTTCGGTTTCGTGGATTATTTGGTCAAAAACGCGAACCGTAGAAAATCCCGAACCGAACCAACCAACCATTATATAATAATATATAATTTAATATAATATAAAATAAATGATAACTAAAAAATTTTAAATTTATATTTTATATTTTATGGACGAAATATTATAATATAATATATCAAATGTTAATAAATGTTTGTCGGTGTACGTGTGATTACTTAACAATATGTCGTTACCATGGACAAAGATCAAAATAGTGTGTAGTTTTTCACATGCATGAGTGTGTCTCACATTTATATGTGTATATTGTACAAATGTTGTGTAAACATTATTAGCACATAGTTGACAAAAAAATAAAAAAATAACTAATTTTCTACGTAAAAACAAGTTGTATTAATATAATTAGCAAAAACAAAAACCAAATTAAACGGTTTGAAAACCCGAAAAAACCGAACCGCAAAAAACGCGAAACCGAAAAAACCGAACCGCCAAAAACCGAGCGTATTCGGTTTATTTGTATTTAATAACAACCGAATATTTCGGTTCGGTTTCGGTTTTAGCCAAAAACCGACCCAAACCGAACCGTGCACACCCCTATAATACACTAACGTTTTTGATTGATTTCTCGTGCCATAGTATTCAATTGCCAATCTGTCTTATCCGATTAAAGATTTCGTGAACCCGAGGCATATAAGGTCAAACAACTTTAATCTGAAAGTGATTACATGATTCTGATTGATATCCAAATTATAAACCATTCACACACCAAATAAAACTCATACATTACGTGTAAGATGTTCATGTTGCCGGTTATCCACGTTTATGCAAGAATTAAATCTACATGTATAGGAATGGTTAGGGTATGTTTGGCAATGGGCATTAAGGAGCGTTTTGAATCAACTAGCAATAAGCGTTTAACATTTTGTACACAATGTTTGTTTGGTAACAAGCAACTAGTATCCTTAATTTTTAATCGCTCCAAATCAAAATCCTACTTGAAGGAGCATTTACTAGAAACAAGTAAGGAGCATTTACTAGAAACAAGTGTTTACACTTTATGATTACAAACATACAACTATGTTAAAGAACGCTTTATCAAAACAAACAGCTTTATGCCACTACTTACTACTACTGTTAATCACTACCACTAACTGCTATTGCGTTAAGCACTATTGCTTTTTGCTCGTGCTATTTTTGTCAAACATACTCTCAATGTATGCCGTAAAGTCTTGACAAATACTATTACTATCAATATTAAGAAGTGAATTAACTACCATCAAATGATTTTTGACTACTAGGATAACCTTTACATATGACATTAGGTTAAATTCGATGTACATTGAAGTGGTAAACATCTAGTTCGCATAAAGTAGATAGATAGTGGTTACGAAGGAGATGAGGTGACGTGTCTTTTTTTTAAGATATGCCAAGTTTGTTAATGGGTTGGGGTAGGTAGATGAGAAGGAAAGGTGAGAAGAGAAAATGTCACATCCCTACTAGAGTTGGTGGATTGGTTGTTTGTTATCATCCTATTTATGCTTTCAGGGTCCCATCATCATTTAGGTATATAAATTGGGTGCTACTATTGGTACCCCCTCTGGCCTACAAAAAGTACGGATGTTTCGTACTTTTTGTTCTTTTTGTTCCTTTTTTACAGTGCAACGCAGTTTTTTATCAGTTTCTGTTCCGTAATTTTTGACAGTTTCATACTTTTGACCTGCTAAACTTTATAATTTTCGTTCCGCATTCTGCGTTTCACTGTTTTATAATATAAACAAAATAAAAAAAATGAAAAAAAAAATAGGAAAAACCAGGAGGGTACAAACGGCTTTTAAGAGGGGTACAAATAACATGAGCCATATAAATTTGGTAGTATCTTTCTATATATATGTATGAATCATGATCACCTTTCGACCCATTATCACAATTATTTAGAAAACCATAAACTGGTTATCACTATGCATTTGGACTTATATACATGATGATCTATTGAGTATGTTAAATTCTTAATGATGGGTTTGACTTCATGATGTTCAAGGCTATCGAGAACCATTTCATGTTCAGAATTTCAGAAAACTTGAAATTTAAAATATACATATTTGGTTAGCATTTTAAGATTAGAGAAAATTTTGAAATAACCACTAAAATATCGGTTAGATCACGTATATCATAGTTAACAAAATAGTACTAACCTAAATATTTTCTTTCGGGATTTGATGAAACAACACTAGAGCACGTAAAGTGAGTTCATGCAAGAAAGTTTTTTGCAAATACAAAGTTTTCCAAATTTAATATTCAATTTTACTTTGAACAATGTCAAACCGTATTAAATAAGGTTAGTTGACCCGTTCTTGTGTGTTTAGTTAGAAAGTCATATCGATACACCAACTAATTTCAACCCCACACGCTGGTTTGCTGCTTTACGCACAAAGTTGATTTCAACAGTTGATCTAATATGATGTGAAAGTCAAAATGACAAGAAAAATGCATTGGTTTTTCATATACATGCAACTCTTTGGGTCCTCAAGGATTGGATCAAAATCCATTTCAAATTCTCATAATCTCATGTGTTGTATTCTAATCTCTAGATAATCTTTCATTGTTTTATTCTAAAAACACATTTAGTCGGTTAGATTGTGAACCTCTGCGTTAAGTATCTACCCGACGTGTTGAACAGTGGGCAGAAATTTACAATGTAAAGAATTTTTTCTTGTGTGGGGGGTGGTGGGGGAAAAAAATTTTTTTTTTTAAGGGTTCGAATGCACTATCCACTTTATCTCATAACTTTTGAGAATTTTCATGATTGTAATGTCTTGGTTTGGTAAGCTATGGGTCGCTCGCTAATCGAGCCGCTTTGATGGTCTTCCGGACACGTTAGTACAATATGTAGCCTTGATGGCTTCCAACACATAACAATATGTTAATTATAGTGCCATCTTATCCTTTCTACATTACCTCATTATATCATTTTCCCCCTTTAGGAATGTGTCACTTTTTTGTGCATTTTATTATATGGGTGGATCATCATTTACTACCTTTCTGTCTAGTGATCAAAATTGCTTTCACATATCAATCTTTGCCAGTGACTATGGTGGGGGTCGACCACTTAGGTGGTGGTGTGCATCACCCGTCACGATCATAGCAACCACCTCTAACTGCGCACTAAGGGTGCATTTTTTGCACTTGTTTGGTGGTTTGCACCGTCAAACAGATTTCAATGTTTTTTTTGTGTATTTGTGAAGTATATTGTGAGGTATTTTTGTATTGGTTTCATTATGACTATAACATCTGTTTGGTGACAGATTTGGTAGTGTCACTACTACACAAGAGCTTGTATAGATCACTTCATATAGTGTGGTTTTCATAAAAACTGTTCTATATGAAGGAGAAGAGGGGGATGTTTTATAAAAAGATCGGTTATTAAGAAAAAAACTGCTCTATTTAAATTTAAAAATAATTAGATCGGTTATTACGAAAAAACCGATCTATTTAAACATCACAAACTCCCACAATGACAGCTGTAATCACGTTTGATTTAGATAGATCGGTTTTTTAGTAAATAACCGATCTATATATTTTTAACTTTTACATCTGCTCCCCAAAATCAGACATAACGTATTTCCTTTCCATTTACATCTTGAAAACCTTAAAACCATCATAAATGCTCCGAAAAATTCACAATAAATGCTCTAAAAAATCTCAAATTCAAGTATAGATATGTTTGAAAGGTACATGATATTTGAGGTATATATATGTTTACTAGTTTGTCTATTATATTTTTTAACCCGAAATTTATCTATGATTGATTTTGTGTTTATTCAAAGCTTTGTTTGTTGATTTCCATGGTTTGCTTATATATAGGTTTCTTTGAAGAATTTTCTATGTGTGACGTCGACACCTAGCTAATATTGACCCGTTGAAGTGAGGTACTTAACTAAAACTTTAAGCTAACCGCATGTTAATAACGTATTTTATTGTAACATTCAAGCATTTAGTATAGATTAAGTTAAAATTGTATCCCTTTAGTTAATTACCCGTTCGAAATTAACCTAATAGAGGTTAGTTTCGGATTGTCCCCATTTGGGACTGCTTTTTAAATATTTTATCTCATTTAGGATGTGATTACGTATTATGAGATCGAGTATTATTTGAGAAAATTCGACATCATTTTTCCTTACTCCTATGAGTTTGCGTTTTATGCGCATACTTGAGGAGTTAAGGGGAAATGCTGCCGATTTTTCTTCAATAATACTCGACTCATAATACGCATTCACATATGAGACTAAATATTTAAAAGGTGGGTTAGGATTGACGACTTAAAACGATTTTTATATGTTATCATACCATGCATGCATCTTAATAAAAAATAAATTTATATATTTCAGATGGATCGTAGGAAGTGGATGTACAATGTAGAACGTGTTACCCCTGAATACATCAACGGGTTGTCCGAGTTTATTAAAACTGCTGAGGATCATCAAGTAAAGACAGGAAAAGCTCGGATTTCATGTCCGTGTAAAGAATGTGCACATTTTATTTGTCATGATGATATTGAGACGATTAGATACCATTTGTTTAAACATGGTTTTACTAATAACTACACGTGGTGGAAACATCATGGTGAAGCACGACTTGATTGTAACGATGTTGTTTTAGAAAGTAATGTCAATATTAATGATGATAATTGCGGTAGTAGTAATCAGAATATCAATGACATGCTACATGATGCGGAGCATAATGCTGAACTTGATATGGAGAAATTACAACAATTGTTTGTCGAATCAGAAAAACCATTGTATGCCGGTTGTACAAATTTTACCAAACTTTCAGCCGTGTTACAGTTGTTGACCGTAAAAGCAGAATATGGTTTGAGTGATGTAGGTTTCAATAAACTACTAGAGTTGTTCAATAAAATGTTACCTAAAAACAACGAGTTACCCACTTCTATGTATCAAGCAAAAAAAATTAATGTGTCCGTTGGGATTGGAAGTCCATAGAATAGATGCATGTCCGAAAGATTGTATATTGTATAGAAAAGGGTATAAAGACCTACACAAATGTCCTATATCTAAGGTTTC
>BQNB010096887.1:0-14384 GCA_026074375.1 Tanacetum coccineum | reverse complement strand
AAAATAGTGGGCCCATGTGTAATTTAGGGTCGACTTTGTCGACCCTAATATTTGCTCGACCCGAAACCCTTATATTGTTGTAGTGTTACCCACTCAGTATTTAACTAATTTAAGCTTAAAAACTCTCCAACTCTTATCTGAAAGTTTTCTTAAGATTGTCTTGAGTATTTGATAATAATTGTAAATGAAATTATTGACTTCTTCTGAAGATGGATGACATTAGATTATGGAAGACTTTACTGATATACATACAAAAGTAATAGGTTTGATAAGTTCAACGTACAGGAGATATACAATATCCTTTAAACATGTTGGTCAAATGCTCACAGCAATATGATATGATGTTAGAAAAATGATACTAGATATATTTTTTTATAAGGAATGCTGCATCCACAAAGATTTTAAAAAAAAATTGACATCGAAAAGAGAGAATTGAATAAGATTATTTAATTGGTGACAAAATTTTGTGAAAGTTTCTTTGTAAATTTTTTACGGATGTAGCATTTTTCTATTTTTGTTCTCTTACTCGTCATTTACTCATATAAACGAAGAGATATAGGGTATGTTTGGCAAAATTAGTTGTAAGCTGTATGCTGTAAACTGTAAGCTGTAAACTATAAAGCTGTTAACATGAACTACAAGCTGTATATCTTTTTCAATAAAAGTGTTTGGTAAATTAGTTGTTGATTGTAATTATAAGATGTAAAATGACTTAAAAAGACATATTTAAATAGATTATATTATGGTTGGAGGGTATATCAGTAATTTACAGACTTAACACTCCTAACAATGTTAAAAGCTTCATCAGTCAGCTTTTCATTTAGGAGCTACTTGTTTAAAATAAAAGCTTAAAGTTAATGCATCCAAACAGAGCTATTTATTCTGAAAGAGATTATTTTTATAAAAAAAACTTATAACTTTACAAAAAGCTATTTATGTGGAGGCTTTTCTTGGACCGACTCCCTCATAGATTGAATTTCTCTTCGCGTGGTATGGATATTCCGGCCATCTCTTGTCCTTCTTGCAATGCCAATATTGAATCTGCTAATCAGGTTCTATGTTATTACTACTTCGGTTCTTTGATGGCTTTGGAGATACCAAAATAGCATCACGTTTAACTCTCAACCGTTGAGGAAAAGTGATCTATTCGATAATGTTCGTTTCACTTCATTTTTGTGGCTTCACAATAGGGACCATATGAAGTTATCTTGGAATGACTGGCTTATGTATCCCCTTTCGATCACGCGTAATGGCAATGGTTAGAGCTACTTTTGATTTTTTTCCTGAAGCTGGCTTTCAAGTTCCCTGGGTTGGCGTACCTGTACGCCAAGGTTTTTTCGTTTGGCATCTTCGTCGGTTTTAAGGATGGTTCTTCTTTTCATCCTTCTCTCGGGACTTGTTTGGGGTTTCATCAAAATCCATCCCGAAGTAAAAACCGGTGGCTCGGCCTCCGGGATGGGGGGGTTTTCTTTTGCCGAAGTGAAAACCGATCCGTCGGCCTTCGTGTCAAAAGTTTTTTCATCCCTTTTGATTCCCTCGCAGTTAAAGTCTCGGGATTTTACCATTTTTTGATGTTATGTAATTCTTTTTGTTGACTCTATTGTACTTTAAGTTTCTAGCGTCTTGCTAGACTCTTTTTTATATATAACTATCAAACATTGAATGAATGCAAAAATGATGAACATATACAAAACATCTTATGGTTTAAAATCTAACAAACTTGATACGCAAATTAGAAATTATTTTAAACTATTTTGCTAGTATTTCAAACTTGATATCCAAATTGTCAATATTACCCGACATATAAAACGATTTATGAAAGTTGTACATTTATGGTTCGTTAAAACATATTTTGTTGAAAGATGAATTTGATACTTTTAATAAATTCAAGGGTGATTGATGTAAATTAAGAAAAGGTTGAAACTTCAAATGCTTTGGAATTTAGCCACGAAGCAATATGACGTCATAAAATATATAGATGGAATTCAAAAATGTTTTGATTTATTAAAGATATAGATAGATAGATAGATAGAAGGCCTATAACAAACTAAAATGGACTTGAACATTAGGAATGGCAATGGGACGGGTTTGGGGTGGGGCGACCACTCTCCATCCCCAAACCCGATTAGCAAACCACGCCCCAAACCCGCCCCGATCCCCAGTGGGGATCTTATCGGGGCGCTCCATTGGGGCAAGATGCTCCCTCAAACCCGCTCCGATCCCCGTTGAAGATCTTATCGGGGCGACTTTACGAGCGCATTGCTCCACCAAATACACGCTGTTCTCCGTTTATTATTATTTTTATGCCATATTTTTACAAATGTGATTACATGTAATAATATGAATAATCAAGAACCCACTAATAATATAATAATTAGTAGCGTTCATAAGTTTTCAAGAAATTATACATAAATAATTATAACCATGTTAAAAAAATCAAAACTTCTTTTAAAAACATTACACAAAAAAGTTTTTATTAATCACAACTTACAATCTTGCAAAGATATAATACTACAAAAATTTGATAATATTGGTTTATTACGTAAATACTAACATAACAATATATGAAAATAATATATCGATATGTATGTATAGTTTTGGGGCGGGGCGGGGCGGGGCGGGCGGGATGATGATGTTATGCCCCGTCCCCGCCCCGAACCCGATAAGAATCCCCGTTAATGCCCCGAAACCCTCCCCGTAACCCGATAAGCATGCCCCGCCCCGCCTCAAAAATTTCAAGTTTTGGATTTCCCCATTGGGTTCGGGTTTTTTTGCCATCCCTAATGGCAACATAATACGACTTTTTTTCAAAAAATAAAGACTTTGATAAATTTGATCTGTTAGCAATGCCAACATAATGCAAAACTTTAAAAAAAAAATAAAGAGGGAATGTATTCTAGCACTTGCCAAATGTCATATCCGTTTAAAGCGTTTGGGTTTATCACGTCGGTTTAAGGCTCTTTCGCAACAGACGTGACATGTGGCGTGTACTGAAATTCATTTTTATCTAAACTAACCCTTATTTATGCATTTCTACATATATACTCATTTTTTGTTACAACCTCCATCAATATGGGACAATTTGCTCTTACGTAAAATCAAAGTAAGTTGGTTTTTGTTTTTGTGTAAAGTGAGGAATCACTATGTGTTTTTGCATTTTTTCCAATAATACATTTTTTTTGGTATCCATAAGTTTCCAGACACATTGGCCGAATAATCTTCTGGGGTTTGAAACCACCGCCACCAGACAAAAATAGGTACAAGGCACTCCTATTTCAGGAGATTTGGCGTGACCACTTCAAAGTTGCACACTAGCAGGAATTGAACTTAGAACCTCATTTCCAAATACTTGAAAAAGGTATATCTTGCAATATTCGATCTTTTAAGATCCGGAATTTATCTACGAGTCCTTGTACAAAGTGAGTAATATTAATACTAATTAACAAAAAATAAAATTAAGACAGCAGCTCCAACACGCGAGTACTATGCTAGTTAACACTAAAAAAATTTAAGGCAAAACAAACATAGTTCATAAGTGAGTAATATTAATAATAAAAAAAAGTTGATAAGATCAATACTAACAAAAACAAAAATTAAGACAGAATGTATCGTGTTCCTGCAACTTTTCAACAGCGCTGCCGTTACTTGCGTAGCGCGGTGACAAGTTAGCAAGCGACAAAATATACATCATTATATAGACCGACCATTGCTTATATGAATCTACATATATACCTACTTTTGGTTACAATCTCCATCAAAGTGGGTCCAATTTGCTCTGCCATCAAAACAAATGTAACTTAGTTTTTGGTTTTGCGTAAAGTTGAGGGATCATTACAACAAATGTGTTATTTACTAGCTTTTTTACATATTCACACTTGCAAACATGTTGTAAAGGTATTATGCTTATAATACTAGGATCATCACACTTAATACTATGATGCCAAAACGTACTTATTTACTCCAACCCGACACATCACTTTAGCATAACCGGAACACATCTCACATAGATTTATTTGAATATGAAGTTGTGAGTGCTAGGGCTACAAAAGCGATGTATGTAGGATATGTTCCGGTTACTCTCAAAATTTGAAATGCTACGTGCCACCCACCTCTAAAACACGCATAATGGCGTTACTTGAAAACTTTCACTCAGAGTGCCGAAACATAAGTTTTTATATGTATAAATAAAATCTAAGGATCTAAACCGTAAAAAACAACAATAAGCAAATCTATAATAATTGTCCTTCCCATCATTCGAATTTGTCTATATAAAGATATTTATGAACTAATGTTGTGACTTTTTTCATTTATTCCTTAGATTTATTGTTTTATAAAATATTTATTAAATTTTTTATTCTTGCTTCTTTCATAATCTTTACTTAGAAAATAAAAAAGGCTGTCAAGGTGGGGATATTCGTTGGGGAATTGGTCAAGAAAATTCAGGCGAGCAAGGAGGCGGGGGGGCCTTATTGCGCGTGGACAGAGTAGCGAGGAGTAGCGATATGTAGAGATCTGGAACACGGTATGATGTCATATGTGATAGGCGAAGAAGGAAGGCGTCTGTACATCAAAACTGGTCCGAGAAGTTGAGTAGGTGTATCTTATTCACGGATTGGGGGTTGGTGTATTTCAATCAAACGACATTTGCACACAATAGTTCACAAATAAAATTAAATATATACTATATATTTTAGTTGGGTTGTTTGTTGAGTGCGCACGTGTTTTCATGTTTGAATATTACACTAACTTTAGATCTGTTTACATTTATTCATACAACTGTACTACACATATATATATATTTCTGTTGAATTAAGGGCGACATATAATTATTCTACTTTTTCTCTCATTCTATTACAATTTAAGTCTCAGAGTATGACTTACTGCACATCCATATCGTGAACGGATAGAGTGTACCCCGTCTCGGGTCGAGTTCACATCTACAAGACGGTTGGGAGTTCAAATGAATAGGAGCTTGAGTCTTCATGAAGAATAGTAACAATAAAAAAACATTATTAGAGTATTCACACAGTAGAGATTTTATATTCATACTAAAGATACTTTATATTGTTAAAACGAAAATTTAGAATCTATATAACATATTCCCCAAGTGTCAAGATCGTGTAGAGACACTGTTACATAACGGATCTATACTTGTACTCTCTGACATACGAACTTAAACTTTCTCTTCCAGAGCTCAACTATTTATACTAGAGAATCCTGTGGGATCGGTCGCTTTATATCTAGTTTCTCTGCGAATATTGTTATGCTGTTGAGAATAAGGGGTGTGTGGGGGTGGAACGTGAGTGCAATGTGTAATTGAGTTGAGAGAGCGTGTGGGATGTCGGGGCATAGGTGAGCGGCGAGTGTCGATGAGGAGTTTCTTTTCTATAGTGGTTATAGGGCGCTGAGCGTAGAGGTGGTGGCGAGCGAGTCTAGTGCAGTGGAGTAGAGCAGAGGTAAAGGGGTGTAGTGGGCGATGTATCAGATACGTTTGGGCGTGGAGTTTGCTGTGGTTTGGCGTAGTGAGTGAGCACGTAAGTATGAGGTAGTGGGAGAGTCCGTATGTATAGTATCACACATTTTGAGGTGAGAGAGATGGGGTACGTAGACGTGTATGTGGTATATATTAATATGGGGCATCAAGAAATGGGTTGTACGTTATCTATAGACTCCCATAGTGTTCATGAGCGAATGGTGTAAGACTTATCAAGACGTAAGTGACATTGTTATGTATGATGTAGGATGTGAGACAACTACACGTTTCCACAGGCTACACACGACACGACACGGAGTCACAACATACAATCGCGCACGAAGTCACGTGTCAAGCAGCAGTAAGGGGGGCAACAGATGATGTGTGTTGGGCGTGCATTAGAGTTGTGACTTTGTTTTATGACATGTGTGTAAGTGGTATAATGGGGGGATTGGATGTGGTTGTTTTGAGGTTGGCGTTTGTGGTGTGGGTGTTGTAGGGGTTGATTGTTTCTCTATTTATGGTGGAAGTGTGGGGGTTTTCGTGACTAAGGCGAAGTAGAGGTAGAAGGTCTATCGATATGTATATTGCGAGAGTGTTGGTTAGTGTGTATCTATACGAGTGGGACGAGGGAGTGGTTCTGAGATGTGTCACTATGGAGAGAATGTTAGGTCACTGCTAAAGTGTATGTATTTTACGTATCTAAGTATTTAGAGGTTTAGTTTATAATGTATGTTGGGGGAGATATAGAGTGGATGAGGAGGAATGTCGTGTTGGGGATGATTACGTAATGTTTTTTTAGTGATTATTAGGTAGGTAGTTGTCTTTTGATACATTAGGTGTTAATTATGACTTAATTGTTTTGTTGATATTGGCATTACTTATGAAAATGTTAAACTGACATTGATTAACATTATTCGTGTTTTACATGCTTTGTAGTACTCCATGAAAAGCTCATAGCAGTGGGTTTATGTACACGTGTTCTAAATTCTTTTACATTTAAATCAACCCTAACGTTGTTTTAACGGCTTTATGGGGGCTAGTTAATGATTTAAATTATGGCAAAAGAAACATTATTGTTTGAACGGCCGAATTTTTATTGAGAGATAAAAAAACTATCAAGAGCTAGAAAGATTTACAAAGTGACAAGGTGAGGGTTTTTAAGCCACTCAATCCAACTAAAATAAACTTTACATCTGTAATGACACCAGTAGAAAAGATCTAGATTGCACTTCATCAGAGCGGGGTATAGGTGCAATAGATAACTTCCAAGAAAAGTAAATTTGTGCGTAAAGTTGTGGGTCTTATGCCTCTCAAGTGAGATGACACGGATTACAACTACTAACAAATGAGTTGAGACATGAAAACTTTAATAAAATTTTGATCTCATTTAACAATTCTAATTTTTTGATGTATTTTTTGACAGACATATAATCATGCTTTTCAGGCTTGGAAGCGAAATTCACAAGACCTTTGCGGTAAGCACATGGATACCTTTGTGAAAAGCACAAGACTGCTTTGCATATCCTTATTTGTAACCAAGGTATTATTTAAATTATGGCTACTTACCAAGTGGGAATAAGAATTAGGGAAGTAATGGTAAAATTGCTTTTTGAAATCCCTTAATATGATCTCATTAAGGTTGCATCAATAACGACTTAATGTCGCTTTGCTTATGTTATAAAACAAGTTTTTTTTATGTGTGCATCCAAAATTCATCTTCTATCTTTGATTTAGATATTCAGATCGATTCTTTGTGGATTTCCGTTGAACATTTTGCACTTTTATTAATAGATTTTGAAGATGCCAATTGAAATTGTCTTAAATGCGAAGCTTAATATGGAGTTGATCAGTGGCATTCTAACCCGACAACAAAGAAAAATGGTATCAAATGTATTGTGTCTTACTTCAATGTCCTAAGTTTGATTGGGATTTCGGTCTTGGTCTAAAAACCATGATGATTGTCCAATTTAGTTTCTGATGTCAAATTATTAAATTCAGATTATGTACATAATTACCTATCAAACTGCATTGTTCATATGACTTTCTAAACATATTCATATGCATTTTGCCATATTCATTATTAGACATGTTATAACCAAGGTGGCGATTGACCAGGTTAGGTTCCAGCAAGATTCACAATGTAGTTTACGGGACGGGTTTCCTAATATTACATGATACCTTTTTTGGTATTCTATACCCTCATGTAAATAAATTAATTAGGTGTTTAAAGTATTTCTTGAAACGACACTCAAACATTATAGCGTATGTGGCTCATGAAAAATTCTAAGTATACATAAAGGGTGTTTGAAATTCCATGCTTATATATATATGACCTAATATGTTGTTGATTCATTTGAAGCGGTGTATGTGATGCTTATAAAGGCCTAAAGGATGTTGAGCAGCGTCTTGAGCTTCTATGTGCTCACAGTAAACATGAAATAGTTTTAATATCGGGTGATCATTGAACTGTCTACCAGTAAAACCCACTACAATAAAACCCGTTACCCTTCCCCATTCTTCCCACCAAAACATTAAAATACCCACACACACCAAGGGACCCAAAACGCTCAGACACCGAACATCTTCAATCTCTGGCTTTACCGTCACCGTTGTGTCTGTGAATTTTCCAGTGAACCTTGCACCGCTGTCTTCACGGCTTCATCGATTGACATAACTCGGTCTTACATCCTTAATGATCACTCCACAATGATTCCAAAATTGGGTATGACCTTCATGATATGTTGCAAGATACCTTTAGTAATGGCCAGTGTTGTAAATATCAGTCATGGCGGTCGATATATTGGTCACATTTATCATTTTCGGTCAAAGTTCGGTCAAAGGCGGTCAAAATCGGTCAAAATATCCGTTTGACTTAAAAAAGGTATTTTTAGGAATAGTCAAAATCGGTCAAAAGATTTGGTTTTATTTAGATACGAACTAAATTATGGACTTAGGTTTTTATTGTTAATCAAGCATTTTAAACTTTTGAGGATTTTTTTATTGTACGGTCTAGAGGGGGGAGAGATGCGGGCGGGGATAATAAAGAAAGCGTGTAACAGTTTCCACGTACAGGATTGCGGAGGGGGTGATAAGAGGATGTCAAAGTGATGTGCGTGTAGCGGGGATTCTGTGGAGGGCGCGGGTGATACTCGGACGAGATGTTGATGGTGTGGGTATAGCGGAGGTGTGTAATATGGCATAGGCGTCAGGATTGTTACGGGTATTGTGGAGTGGGGAGCGGTGTGCTGACGCGATTCTTTGTCTACCACGTCTGCCAATTATAGAAACATTACCCTTTCACATGTTTATTTACTGTCGGAGACAAATAGGCATGTTAAATTTAAAGGTTCAAAAGCGACGATCATCTTTGGTTCTGTTCCACAAACACATTTTTGATATATATAGAAGTGTATTTTATAAATTAATTTTTTTTTTTACAACAAAGTTAGTAACCATGGTTTCTGACCTTTTGTCCGACTATCCACGGGGTTTGAACCCACCGCCACACAGACTCAAACTAGGTAAAGCCCTCCCTTTTCAGGAGGTTGGCATGGAGCATTAGAATATTTACAATCCAGATCGACCCTTTACTTATTTATCGAGTTTTTTTGTCTTTAAATTTGCCACATATAATATTTATTGGTATATTGTGTAATGCAGGTATGCATATAGTGGATTGGAAGCCATCCATGATGTGAAAAGGTAAACAAAAGTTGAATTGACGGTTGCGGCACATGAGAAAGAAGAGCTGCAAGATTGCAGACACTATGATAGATGCAGCTGAAGCTGCTAAAAATAAGCCTTATCAGCTACATCTACATCTGATGTTGCAACTAGGATGGTCAGCTAGAGGTAAATCCCCTTTACTACAATTCTATACCTTTTAAAAAAAGGCTAAAAAGACAGTATGGCATGATATATTTCATTTTCGTTGGTTTACTTTTTGGAAAATAAGTTTGATAGCCATGCTTCACATATGTTATAGCTATTATCTAAAAATTAGTATATACCTTTTCTATTTAACTGATTTGTAACTTTAGCTCTCCTTAAATTACAGCCTTCTGTCCTATATGTTTTTCACCAGATTATCTAATACTATTTCTTAATATAGAAGACTCACGTGAAAACCACAATGACAAATCCTCCGTAATATCATGTTAATGCCTTTTTATATCACATCGTGGATGTAATAAAATAGTCTATGCTGGAATATGTTTGTAAAATCTTTGCCAAGTAAATACATTTTATAAGATGAAATAAAAAAACAACAAAATCACGAGTTAGGTTTGATATGAGCGTCTAACTATTCTTAAATAATCACTTTGAAATGAGCTGACACAATTCACTTATGAATTTGGATAAGCTTATGAATTTAATGGTGTTTGTCACTATTATTCTGTGTCACTATTTGCGATGTAGTTTACAACCCATGTATGATGTATATAGATGGCATGGGTATGTCCAAATGTGACGTGTCAATAAAATCCATGCTTCGAGTAACTTCTATCTCATGCGAATGAGTTATAAAATGAGTAATTTCAGTTCAACTATTACCTCCAATGTTCTTTTAGTTCACTGAACATAGTTAACCTCCAAAATTACAAAGAAGGTGACTTTGTTTTTCCAATCTAAAAACTTTTATTTGAAATATACATGTTAGAAGCATCTTCTCTATTATGTTATCATGCACATTTCTATAACTTTCATCGTTGCGTGATTTGATATCCTAGCTACATATAAAATGCCCCACCCTTCTGATATCCTAATTGCGTGATTTGACCCGTTTCCTTTAACTCTTTTTAGTTTTATTTTTTATGCGATTGACGCAATTGCTCCTCTTATTGTGCTTTCTAATGTAGTGTAACATGTAATCAAACAACTATACCCGTGTATAATTATGTTGGATGGATTGTAGTGTCAATCCCAACAAAGTTTTTTATTGAATCATATTATTTTGGATATGTAGTGCTATATTATTGTTTATTGTAATGCACATTATGATGGAAAGTTGTTTGGGTTCTGTTTGTACGGGGGTATATATTTTATGCCGTTTGATAAAATATTATAGGTAAACATGTTATTTTATGTGAAAGTGAACTAGAATTTTGATTAAGGTATAGACATGAAACCCAACAATGAAGTCCCAAAGGCGTTTAAGGATTTACTACACGTCTAAATCCCAAGCACCTTAACTTACGTATTGTGAAACTACTTATGAATTAAGAATTATGAAAGACCCAACTTTGTCAATGTTACTTCTTAAAATTAATGATGCTTGGACTGATTATATAATAAATGCTAAATATTTGCTGATAGATTTGGATACGAAGCAACAATTTCCTTCTGGACATCATAACTTTAGCTACTACTGTTTGGAATTGAAAGTGATTGATCATCAGAGAAAGCACCTACAATGCTCTAATATTCATCGTTTCCATTTCGAGTAGAAAATACAATAAAAGTCAATGGGAACGGCTGTTTACTCCCATAGAATCTGGACAAATTTAACCTTGGAAACAGCATTCAGTCCACCCGAAAAGTGGAGAGGTTTGTCATGTAACTTTGATGATACAAAGAGTGTTGCTTCGGTTGTGTATGTAAATGTATCAGCAAAGGAGAAGAACAACTATCATTTGAAACATTAAATTCTAAATTGAGAAAGACCCCCTATGTATTCATGATCAGTGTATGTGGTCAAGAAAATGAGGCTCCAGACGTTCACAAACGTAACAGAGTGACACATACATAGCTAAATTGAATATAAAGAGGCTCTCCATAAGTCGTAACATGAGGTTTTCAGGTTTGCTCTACATCTCGGCTTCTAAGACAAGAAAGTTCATCCCATATAGATCTTATGGGGACTAGATGATTACATTTACGACCCCCCTCCCCTCTTCTACAATTTATACATTGTATTTATTAGCATGTCAAATATAGAGGTTTTTCAATGCTTGAGATTTTTTCTATATAACTCCACATTCTTGAATTAAGAGTACCTTGCAGTTTTATGTTTATAACCTTCTTTAAGTAGTTAGGTATGTGTTCTAACTATTTCATGTATTGTTGAGTTGGTTAGCTTGATTAAAACCCTTTGCAAATCTCAAGTGCCAAATTTAAAAAACAAAGCAATTGCAACCTATGTTTCATGTGGTATATGATTACAGTTTGTCATCCTGCTTTTTTTTCTTCCTCTAAATGTGTTCATACCTCTAATAAATGTTTTCGGTTGACGCGTCAAAAGTTATAGAAATTGAAAGTTATATTCTTAGTTTGAGTAATCTTGAAAGAAGTTGGTTAGTAAACGTGTGAAAGTAGTTTTTCGAACGATTATCACTATTGTGTAAC
Source organism: Tanacetum coccineum (assembly GCA_026074375.1). Taxonomy (NCBI): domain Eukaryota; kingdom Viridiplantae; phylum Streptophyta; class Magnoliopsida; order Asterales; family Asteraceae; genus Tanacetum; species Tanacetum coccineum. The sequence continues at coordinate 2,563 of BQNB010096887.1, read as the reverse complement.
ATAATTGTAAACTCCACATGGTACAACGTACATCAAACATAATTTATAAACCAAAATTAAGAACAACAATTAAACCAAAAACCAAAAATTAGATATTAATAAATAAATAAAAAAATTATTTAAATTTTAGAAAAAACTTCGTGCGTGCACGTGGATTATAACTAGTAAGCCTTTATAATTTTGTTGTTGTTCATAAAATATGAGATAGTAATGCGAAACTTTCATAATAAGTCTTTATAATTTTGTTGTTGTTCATAAAATATGAGATAGTAATACGAAACTTTCTTAAAAAAAGAAAGAAGGAATGTATTTTGATGGTTCTTCTTTTACCCCCTAGTTAGCACCTAAAGTAACCAGGTGATAAGTTGACCAACCACCAAAATTCATTTTAATTTTAATCTAAACAGGTCATCTTAATACGAATCAATATATATACCTACTTTTGTTTACCACCTCAACCAATGTGGAACAATTTTTACTCTTCCGTAAAACTAAAGTACTTAGTTTTTGTTTTTGTCACTACAACAAACAAATGTGATATTTGCTAGCTTCGTTTATATTGTTTACAGTTGCAACTGTTGTAAAGTTGTTACGCTCATAAGACTAGGATTGTCACACTTACATACAAGTCTTCTAAGTAGAATCATGTGAAATGTGTTAAACTGTTTTGCTAGAAAGTTAATCATGAAGTGTCTTTGTACTTCCATCACCTGTTTTTGCATTTCCAAATACTTCGAAAAAGGTATATCTTGCTATATTTTTTTAAGATCCGGAATTTATCTACGGGTATTTGTACATAAAATTTACTCCAATCCAAGTATCCAACACATGGCTTATGTATAACCGGAACACATCTCACATAGATTTAGTTGGATATGAAGTTGTGAGTGCTAGGGCTACAATAGCGATCTATGCAGGATGTGTTCCAGCTATTATCAAGAGTCGTTATATATATTAGCTAGTTGAACACGAACATATAAAATCACAGATAGTAAACAAAAACCACATTAGATAACAATGTAGATAGAACTAGTGATGCAGACTGCATAGGGACATGAAACTAACTGTCAGCTACCACCTTAGTAGATCTTTCAATCATGACGTTGTAGACAAAAGTTTGTTGGCAGTGTCTCGGGACGTATTTCTAGACAATTGGTACATTGTCAGTTCCCTTATGCTAGTTAGTAATCCCTTGAATGCATGTTTATGTCGTTTCAATTCTAGACGTGCCCACCATTGGTAATCATATAAACATGGTGAAATTGCACCCTCACGTCCCTTATTGCTTTGCTGATGCCAAACAATCCTTATTAACCTCGGGAAAGACATACAAATTCTTTTTTGGGATGGTGAACGACACATGAACTTGAAAACATTACATGGCGACACTTACATGAGATGTTCGCATCCTTATTCTTAACATATGAAAGAGCTGTTGGAATATGAACAAATATAAATTATATATGTCCGGAATTTATTCGAGCCTAAGGGGACGCACACGTTAATATGTAGAACAATGTTTTAATATATTAATGTAATATATTAATTAGTGTTTAACAAACGATCGTTAAAATCTTTAACGTAAACAAATATTAGTCGTTAAAAGGTTTAAGGGACTAATATGTAAAAACCGAATAAAGGAAGGGTGCAGTTTGGCCCCTTGTTTCCTTATGCCGGTCGAACCACCTCCTCATAAGGAGGTGGGAGACTTTGCTTGCATGTAAAGTTGAGAGGAGTATATAAGGAGGTCTTAGGGTCTTTGAGAGCTCATAACTTGAAACCTAAAAACCCTAAATCTCTCTTTTGTTCTTCTCTTTGTTCGACCGGTTCCAAAACCCATCAAAGGGTTTCGGTTTTTCTCCCCTCCTTGTTGTACGATCGAACAAACAACCCTCTAGGGTTTTTGTTGTGATTAAACTAAGAAGAAGGTGTTTCGTGTGTTGAAAGATTCAAAGACGAAGTGATCGTTTGGTTAAAACACTACTAGTATTGGCATACACATTGTTTGCTAAGACCGTATTGTGTGTGTAAACTTAGAGGGATTATTCTTTTGATCCTTGGTGGTTTCGCGTGGTGTTATACACACGCGTATATTGAAGACGGTGTAACGTGTATTGCTAAAAGCAGTGTAACGTTTCTTGCTAAAAGGTACACATCTTCAATCCCTTGTTAATTATAAGTTCTATACGTGTTTGATCTTTCCGCTGCGTACTCGTGATATGTTTAATTCTTAAATTAGATCTAAAATCCCAACAGGAGCGTGGCCCATGGCGTTCTCATCTGTGGAACCATATGTAGATGAGATGTTCGTATTCCCGTTATTAAGATATGAGCAAACAGCCACAACACTCTAATATCTGAAACCCTTTAATAGAATTGATGTTTACAAGGTTCTATATGCCCGCGCGCTGTGTCAGTATTGAAGTAATAGCTGCATTCAAGATTGAGCTTTCTGATGCTAAACGAGTTGAGCATAGTCAAGTTTAGGATCGGCTCTTTTACAACTCTATTTATAATACGACACAGTTTAGTGAAAATGTGACTACATGTCAAGTTCAAAAGC
>BQNB010096886.1:0-25516 GCA_026074375.1 Tanacetum coccineum | reverse complement strand
CACATGAGAAAAAACATGCTTAAAAATGTCAACATAAAGTTGGTAGTTTATAGGTTAATTTAAATATGAATATAAGTTTCAAATGAATGTATTTGTCCACTTTATCATCACAGTACCATGTAAAAATCCCAAAGATTTATAAAGAATGCACGACACATTTTATGTCACCAAAAGTACTAATCTTATTCAAAAGATTTATAAAGAATGCATGACCAATTTAATGTCACCAAAATGTTTCAAGTATGTATTGCCACTTTATTCAAGGCAACGTAAATATTCCTGTGTGTAATAAACCATGATTATGATTAAAACTCACACCGAACCCACCCTTGGGCTGTACCTAGATCCATACGCACCCTCCCGGTGTTGAACAACCAAACCAAACGCACCTTTTCGGTGACAAACCCACACCGCACGCACCCCTTGGCGGCTGTTAAAACTCACACCGAACCCACCCTTGTTTTTATAAACTAGCCGAACGGACCCTAGTGGTCTTAGCCACAAGAGGAGTCCGCGAGTGGGGGAGAGTGACCATGGGGATCGGGTAGATCGGAGTGGGGGGGTATGTTTGGTCTTGGCCGGGAAAATCCCGCCGGAAAAGTTTTCCGGCGGTGGTGGCGGTCGCCGGCGGGTGGCCGGATATATTGAGGGAGAGAGAGAAGTGATGAAGGTGATGAGTATATGTTTTTGTGTATAAGAGATGAAATGGAAAAGATATATAAGTTTTATATATATATATAAAACTTTCAAATGAAATGGAAATGTTTAATACTCGAGGGACTAAAAGTGAAAGTTTTTAGGAAACTTTTATAATATATAGGTTCGGGACTCATTTGAGCGGCTTAACGAATGATTCAACGCACGAAACTTGCGCCATTGTTTTTCAAATCATTTTTCCGATAAAAATGAGTATTCGCTTGATAATATTTCATAAATATTTTATAACATTTAATAAAATATCTGTTATTCATTTTGCGAACCGGTTTCGCCTCGTCCGAAATAAAAATGGATTTAGTATTCGCGTTATCAACAACACTTTTAATTAAAATGATGACTAATTTATTTAATATTTTTATTAAATAAAAACTGATAATTAAAAACAAATTTAATTATTTTTGTGCCGGTACTCGTTCCTGATTCTACAATCTTGCGAGGGCATTTCAGTCACCTTCTGACTGTTTTCAGGTCTCGGGTAAAACTGAAAAGTTGACAGGAATGTCATTCCACATCAAATTGCTTTAGAGTCCGAGTCGTGAAAACGTGATTTAGATGGTCGTTCTTATAAGTCAAGCCAGACCCTAAAAGTCAAAGATTGAAATCGTCATTCAAAATTTCGAAAATTCTCGGATGTTACAGTACCTACCCCTTAAAGAAATCTCGTCCCGAGATTAAATTTGTGTTATCCGATTGTGTGACCAAGGAAAGACTTAAGGTTTAATAAACTCGTTCTAAACAAGACGCTGATAACTTTATTCAGCAAAACTCGGTGTTTCTACACTTCTCAATCTACCAAAAATTTTGGCTAGGTTTGTCCAGGATTTTTAATCCATCAAAATGGGTATCTCAAAATATATCATTACAGATCTTATGACTGGTATAACCGCGGTATGGGAAAAGTCTCATTATAGTGAAAACCTCAAGAAGAAAGTGTAGTCGCGTGAGTATGTTTGTATAAGTCTCTAAATGTTCGAGGACGGAGTCTCGTTTCTGCAATCTGTAAGGTTCGATGATTCACATCAACGTGGCTTATGGATGTAAGTACCCAACTTACTTGGCAGTACTAGGATGTATCGGACTTAAAATTGTTACTATTTTGGTCTTCATGAGTAATTCAACTGAATACAATATCGACCTATGCTTTAATCTTGTTTAAGGGAGTTTCATCTCACTAGTTGATAAATGTTTTGTCGCAATCTGGGCGACCACTCAGGACCCAACAACAGCAACCAAACGACAATAACCCGTAACAGGACGGTGATTGAATATTGTACCCAGTTTCTAGTACGAATTGAACTAAGTCCCGTTAGACTCAAGAGTGTAAAGATTTCCTGTTAGCTCCGTAAACAAGTTCGTGATCGCGAGGGATTAGCAACGACAAAGTAATAACTTAAGAATGAAGATAAGGTAGTTTCCAAGCGAGCCCTTAAGATTCTGCTGAGTTGGCAAGACACCATTTGTGTCTCAGACCCTTTTATCGGATCCTGGTGATTAACAAGTTCAGGTTCATACTCGAGTCATATCGATACTATTAAGCCCACTCATTTATAAATTCATTACTTTTCATAAAGGAGCGTCTGATTTATGTAATAAGAAATGATAAAACTTATGGTTGGGGATTTACCATTTCTTTATGACCGAGATGCGATCACGAATCCTTTCAAATAAAGAGATTATAAATCATCATACTAATAATTACCGAAGTATACGCGTACTTACATAACCCTCCAAGGCGATGATTGACCTGTACGAATCTTGTCTCAAAATGATAATGGACGAGTGTTCCGAACTCGTCTTCGGAGACGGGGAGTAAAACTATCAGGGGAAATCACATAGTGTTCAAGATAGTTAATAAGTACTCGGTTAGAGTAAATAAGGTAAAAGTCTCGATGAACCAGTCAACATAGCAATTATCATATAAATCCTCCTATTACAAGTCCCGCCCATACAAGACTTGTAATACTTAGATTCATACATAATCCTATGTAAACAAAAATTTATGACGGTCTCCACGTAATACGATATTGTATAAAGCTATGAAGAAAAATAATATTCTTAGAGACCATTGTTTAACTTACAATGTCTGAGAACGAAGTGAGACCATTGCGCAACTCACAATGTCTGACGAGTAGAATGAGACCATTGTGCAACCCACAATGTCTTAAAAATATTCTGGTATTTATATAATAACTCTTATATAAATAAGCGTACGATATACGCGAAAGGAATGCAAGCATATATATATTATATATATGTATGTCATGTAAGCACTTAATGTAACAAGTAACCTAAGCAAGTAAGCAAGTAGTGTGTATGCACTTTGAAAATGTTTGATGTAATGCAATATTTGTGAAAACGGTTATAGTCTAGGGTAAAATATGCAACCTAGTTCTCTATAACCAGTGCTCTGATACCAATTTGTAACACCCCCAAAAATGTGTGTCGCAGCGGAAGTATGTCCGAGGGAGTTACTTCATAATACACAACGCTAGATACAAGAGAACGACCTCTAAATGTGTCGTTTGAAAAATAATCTCGTTGATTTCCTTGAAATTGTTATAACATTTGTCCCATATTTGCATCACCATGAAAAACTTGAATGTATAGAGTCCAATGCACTTCAAGTAAGCCAAGTATCTATATCACCTGAGAAAAACATGCTTAAAACGTCAACATAAAGTTGGTGAGTTCATAAGTTAGTTTAAATATGAATGTAAGTTTCAAATGAATGTATTTGTCCACTGTGTCATCACAGTACCATGTAAAAATCCCAAAGATTTATAAAGAATGCATGACACATTTTATGTCACCAAAAGTACCAATCTTATCCCAAAGATTTATAAAAAAATGCATGACCAATTTAATGTCACCAAAATGTTTCAAGTATGTATTGCCACTTTATTCAAGGCGCAGTAAATATCCATGTGAGTATAAAACAATGTTTACGATTACTCTAAGCTCGTGAAACCGATGCACTAATATAACAATAAGAGTTCATATGTAAGTGTTGTGGGCCCTGTAGGCCCAACCAATCGTAATCCGACATGTTATAACGTTTGTTTGCCCAGTGATAGCTAATCACCCGAACGGGGATCACACCCGAATAGATCTATTTCATAACATTCGCGCTCACCCTCCAAGTGATTTATAGTTCATGAAACTGTGACGTAGACTTATATATATACCCATCACAGGTGTCCCCTCCAAGAACACCCGAGCCTTTATTTAAAGAATAGGTACTCTCGTTACCGGTGTCCCCTTCAAGAACACCCGGGTAGTACCGTCTTATTATCAGTTCAATCCGCTTAAGCTAATCTGTAATCATTTCAAAAGTAAAGTATGCATTCGTGACCAAAAATGAAGTCAAGTAATGTATCCCATAGCGAGCTATGTAAATGAGTATGTATACCAATTTGTAAACAATCGGGTAAATGCATTTGTAAACAAGCATGTTCTCACCCCAAAAATTTATGTAAAACAAGTAAAACATAGAGCTATAAACTCACCATATCCTTTAAAAGCAATCACATTGTTATAAGATAACCGAGCAAGTAAAAGAGTTTATAGACAAACATGTATCCCCCTCGCGGGTTTATAAGACATTCAAAAGATTGAAAAGCGAGACTATGAAACTCACCTTGATGATGAAGAACGATTGACAGATAGGCATCTAATATGCGCAACACAAACGGAAGATGAAGCGGCTCGATCAAGACGTTGCAACTAATCTTAACGGCTAAGTCCCACTAGCCTAGAGTAATAAATTTGGGTTTCCCGATATATGGTTGCATCAACGCGACACGTTGATAAAGGATTTAGATTTAAAATTATGGTTTAAAATAATTAATTGAAATAATAGATCAACCGACTTTAGTTTTCGACCCGCTATGTCTTAGCTTTAAAAAACTGCTACTCCTCGAGGACAAAGTTAAAAGTCATTACGAACAACTTTCATGTTTCGCCGAAAGGCTTAAACGGACTCGAAAGTGCTCAAATCGTTTAATTAATAATCTGCCAGATTTAATATATATTAAAATTAACTTATTTTCTACTAAAGTATATATTTCGATTACACTCCAGTTTCTTCGTTATTTGGATTTAAAAGTCCCGTTTTATGTCTAAACGTCCGTCAAAATATAATTTGTTACATTTTGTAAACTAAAGTCTGACCTTTCAAAGTCTCGAATTCCGAATCCCATGTTCCGTTTTCTGCTCACAATTATCCGTTATAAAAACTCGCCAAAGTCCGTTTTTAACTCAAAAACTTATCTAAAACGTGTCTCTTGATGGCTTATGAGATTAATATCAATTCGTTTAATATTTATACATATTATACTTAGACGCCGCAAGTTTAATAGATTTCATCACATTTTAATTAATCGATGAATCAAATGAAACAATTAAATACTTTGTGGTGCAAAACCAAACTCACCCTTTTTCGGTGTCACCACAATTAGACGCCCCTCAGGCTGTTTTCGACAAAAGGCCGATCCAACAACCCTGTTTCTTGTCGTAATCAAACCAAACACACCCTAGTCGGGTTTAACCCGAACCCGACTCACTACCGGTTGTCCCGGCTGTCCCGCAGCCTAAACCGTTTCAACCCGGCTGTGCCCGAGACTAAACCCGGACACCCCGGCTGTTTAGACAGCCAACACAAACAAACGCGCCCTAGTGGTGTTAAAACCTTACCCGGACCCGAAAACCCTTGACCCCCCCCCCCCCCCCGTCTGTGAACGGCAGCCAACGAAACACTCTTGGTGGCGGCTGCACATAAACCAAACGCCACCCGTTGCGCTGGTTGTCACAGCCAATCCACCCACTAAATTGGTGAAAATAATAATCCAAAACACACCTTCGGTGTTATAAGAACCAAAACGACCCTAGTTGGTACTACGCAAACCACACGTAAAAAAAAAAACCCCCCCACCCCCCCCTTTTTAAATTTTTCTTTTTTCGCCAACCAAAGCACCCCGCTGTGAACTCCCCCCCCCCCCCCGACCCACTCAAAAACAACACATTCTTCACTCCTATTCTGGGCTTATATAACCGAAAAAACAACCCTCTGGGGTTCTCTTAATAACCAGCCGCACCCTTGAGGTGCGGTGGCTGTCCCGAAAACAAACACCCTTGTGGTGTTTTAATAAAATCAACCGCACCCTTATTGTTGTTAACCCACGAAACCCGACGCACCCTTTTGTGAAAAACACAACCAAACGCACCCCTTATGTGGTGATAGCCACATAAACAAACGCACCCCACGGTGGCTGTGGTGGTGGCGTGGGTTCGGTGGTGGTGATGGTGGTGTTATAAGGCGCGTGAAGGAGAGTAATGGTGGGGATCGGATAGATCCGGTCACGAGGAGCCTTTTTGGTCTTCGCCGGAAAATGCCCGCCGGAAAAGTTTTCCGGCGGCGGCCGGTGGTGGCCGGCGGTGGGTGGTGGCCGGATAATTGGGGAAGAAGGGAGAGAGAGATATAATGTATGTGTGTGTATATATGAGAGAATGAAATGAAATAATAGTTATAAGTTTATATATATATATATAAACTAAAGTGACAAGTTGAAATAGTCCAGGGTTCGTTTTGTAACTTTTTAGTAAAATTTCGATACGTATCGGTTCGGGACTCGTTTGGGGAAGAAAAATGGACTTTAACGGATGATTCAATTACGAAACTTGCGTCATTGTTTTCCGAATCATTTTTCTGATAAAAATGAGTATTCACTCGACTAATTTTTGTAAACGTTTTATAAAATTTATTTAAAACGTTTATTTATTTAGTTTGTATATTTCCGATAAACTTGTCCGTAAAAATGATCATTTTACTCGAAATATTTGCGTCTTCAAACAAACGTCACTTGAATAAAATGTTAAAATAATTTATTAAATATTCTATTTAATAAATCCTCGTGATTATATTAAATGTATTTAATTATTTTTGTGCCGGTACTCGTTCTTGATTCTAAAATCTTGCGAGGGCATTTCAGTCACCTTCTGACTGTTTCCAGGTCTCGGTCAAAACTAAAAAGTTGTCAGGAATGTCGTTTCACATCAAATCGCTTTAGAGTCCGAGTCGTGAATACATGATTTAGATGATAGTTCTTATAAGTCAAGCCAGACCCTAAAAGTCAAAGATTGAAATCGTCATTCAAAATTTCAAAAAATCTCTAGGATTACAATATATAATTGTGGATGGCTCATTTCAAATTTGATCATCCAACCATTCCACCAAGGACATTATTTTTTGAAGGCGAGATCAATTCCATGTAGCGGACTTTCTTCTCGGCACATCCCAGCCGAGACCGGCTTAGGTGACCAGGCTTTTGACACCCACACAGAGAATAGTATCGGAACTCACGGACCTTCGGTTTTAAAAACTCTTAGGCTTCCCGTTAAATAAACAATTCATTTAGAAAAACCACAACTTAAAACGAAATAGTCTTAGTTCAAAAGCATATTTAAATTTAAGAAAAAGATATTTTCCCTATATTTATTCAACCATTTACATTACACTTAACATTAATATTACTTATATTATAACTCCACCTTTAACGAACTGTCACATCGGTAAGCGAGCCGACCATGATCTAGTTGTCTTATTTCGGCTTTGGACCTCGCCTTATATGAAGACTGTCACATCGGTATGCGAGCCGACCATGATCCAGTAACCTGACAAGGTATTATTATTATATATATAATACATACTTTTTTTTACACTTTATATTACCACGATATATAGAGAAAATTTCTTTTTAGAAAATTTAAGTACAAATTTGAACTAAGACTAAAAAGTCTAATAATGTTGATTTTAAAAGGACTTTTAAGTGATAAAACCACTAACTTGTCTAATTTCCAAAAAGAGCGTATTATTAGTCCGGTTAGAAGCTTCGGGGAGGAAAAGCCACAAATTACACTTATAAGCTCTTAAGATAACAAACTAATCTTTGCTTAGCATCTAACTTATACTTAACTACATCATTTTTTGTTCTTCGCAAATTTAAAATCTTTAATAAAAAGATCCGCGAATGCTTAGTCTAATAAAATCACACTTTGCATTTTTAAAAGTCTAGCATGGAAACTGCAAAACTCATAGCCTTTCAAGCTAGAAATTCGTGTTTAAAGCTTCTTATATATAATAGGACTAGCAAAAGCTTAAATTTATATAGGTTAAGGGGAAAGCTAGAGCGCAACATGCTCGATCAAGTCAAAATTTATTCTTGTTCTCACCATCGGAAAGTCAAACATTTGTGTCAAAACACTTACTTTATTTTTGAAATTTTTTTTATTTTGGCTAAAATACATATTTTTGGTGGTTAAAACGGGGTTACGTGAAGACGAGGCAAATGCAAGTAAGATCAAATCGAAAGATACCCCCATACTAGAACTACACATTGTCCTCAATGTGAGACTGTCACCCCCATACTAATTTCAATGCATAATCTAAATATTAAGGGTCTCCACGCAAATCTAAAGCCGTTTATTAATTATGCTAATAGATAAACGTTAATCAATAAGATCTAGGATATCGGATTCCCATATATAAGCATACAAAAGATTGAAGATCGAGTGAACGTTGGACAAAACCACGAGCACGAGAGTCTTCAGAATCTGGGCAATCCTGGATATAAAACACAAAACACGAAACAAGAGAAAGGAAGAGGCGAGCCTCCTTACATCACACTTATTAATAAATATTATACTAATATGCTACTACTAGGGATAAGTATGGGTTGCCACCCATGAAGCGCTTGTTTTTGTGCGAGTCTCTAGCTTGACTCTCCCCATATCATCATGATATTAGGGACGAAACACGTAGAGAGCAAACTCCATCGGACTTTGCATATGCCACCGGCTCTAGAGGAAGAAAAAATTAAAAGCGGAGTTGTCCGGGGTCAAAAAATGTATCCTCACTCCCGGTGGAGAGAGGAAGAGAAGATTCACGGATATGTGAAATAAGGAAGAAAATTCGGATAAATATGTGAAGGGGAAAGATAATGCGATCCTCAAAGGGTAATCTCAATATGTTTGAGAATTATTTTTTGTCATGAATCCCGGGTCAATAACTTTGTCCTCCGGTCATCAAATAATCGATTGGAGCATCGTACAAAATCTTCTTCCATTCATTTTCTTTAGATTCCAAATCAAATAAATCATCATTCTCTTCGAGAGGCGGTTCATCGGTGAACCCCTCGAGAATGGAAGCAACGCTTATCTTAGGAGTAGACGGATCACGGTGAAGTAGAAACTCAATCTCATCAACGTCGCCACCTGGGTCGAAACATTCATCCTCATTAAAATCGGAAAGAGGTGTGACAAGCAAAGCCGGCTCATCAAGGTTAGAAACATAAGAGTCCTTACTCTCGATGTCCTCTTAACACCTCATCAAAAAGAGGATTAACGTTACTAGAGATGTATTGTCATCGAATTCGAAAAGAAGGTTGAGTAAATTTTAACATTATCTTCGGAACGCCTCATCGGACAGGACTTCGTCATCACTAGAGGTATAATACATCATTTGAATCAGAGATGGTTAGAGGAAAGCTCACAAATTTTTCCTCATAACGTTTATGGGAGAGGAAATCATCACACGAAGGTAATCCCACTTATTACTCCGGATGTATCTTTCGGATCACTTGGGATGGAACAAGGTCCTCAACACTAGACTTTATGAATTTGTCTGATTCCTTTTCAGGAATAGTGCTACGATGCTCGTCCCCTATGATGAGAGAGTCCTCGGGCTCCAAAGTCGGTAAAACGGGTGTGATTTCCATAGATGGAGGTATTTGAGAATCAATTTCATTCAAAGGAATAGTACTCTCCTCGTAATCATAGTCAATCATCGTCATCATAGCAAAAAGATTTGAAACGTTATGAAGGATAAGTACTTAGATTAGCCACCTGCTCTAGATGCTGAAGTTTCTTTTTTTTATTAATCTCATAATCATTCCAATGAATTTTTCCTTTAAGCTCAGATCATCTTTCCAAATTCCCTTCTAAAACGAATATTCATATTTTCTCATTATGATAATCTTTAATCTGTAAGTCATTGCTTAAACTTAACATTTCATCTAAATAATGCTGCTTCAGATCCTCCATTTCTTGGATACTCATTTCTTGAAGAAGTGATTGATCGATGCTAGCAGTCTGCTTTTGTTGAATTACCACTTCACAAAATGATTGCATCATGTTGAGAAGTGACTCTTCTATTTTATCCCATCTAATGTGCACATCACTTATCCTTTGTTGATTAAGGTCTTCTTGATGATCAATGGAATACTGCGGTGGTTGGTCAAAACGGAATAGTTAGAATTATGCTCAAAGTGGTTTTGTTGATCGGTTGACATTGAAAACTTTATGAGGACCCCCACAGTTTTCACAGCAAAGATATTGTTGTGGAAAACTTGGTGAATTTTGTGGATAATAATAATCACTAAAGTTTTGATTGTAACTCGGTTCCTGCTCATAGACAAGCGAGAACCGTGGTGGACAATCATAACCGTAGTGAGAATCGTTACCACATAACTCGCACGAGTATGATTCGTATTGGGGTTGTGGAGGGTGGGTGAAAACATTTGGAGGATCATTGAAAGAATTCGGATTTGAATCATAAACGAATGAATTTCCAGCTTCAGAATTGCAAAATGAACAAAATCCTTCTCCAAGATAATATCCACACCTCACACATGTACACCGTTGACAACGTACACCATCTTCTAACGGATCTTCTCAATGAAAACAATGAATTTGGTCGAGCGTGATGTTTGGGGGTTGTGGAGGTAGGTAGAAAAATTGGTGTATCATCATTTGAAACGGGGATCGGGATTACGGACAAACTCGTCTCGAAACTAGCACATGGTACAACGCTAACAATTCCACAGTTAAAATACCTCCATACACGAGCTTCTTGAAAAAAGACATGTTGAATAATTATCGGATAAGAAGGTAAAGAGAATAAGAATTAAATGAATAAGAGGATAAAGAAGAATATTTATAGATTTTTCAAATAATACATAAGGAAAAGAAATAATAAAAATAAGAAAAAAAAATATTTTTTGGTAACCGAAAGTCAAAAGTGCATGGTAGCTCTTTAGAAAATGCACAAAGAAGCGGAGGAGCGGGTAAGCGCGAAGCATTTTAAAAACCTTCTCCTTTTGGGTTGAAGTTTGTTGGATCGGGGGGGGGGGGGGGACCCTTCACCACCCTTATACTCTCTTATAGTTTGTTAACTAAAGATGAGCCGAAACGACAATTAACACACGGTTATTTTTAATATTAAAATAAAAGAAAATAAGAATAGAAGTGTAAAATATTTCTGTATTTTTATATTAAATAAAACGAAAACTTTTACGGGGAAAGGATCTTCAAGGCTCGAACACGAACAATCCCGCAAAAATCGCTACACCTCTCCCCGGCAACGGCGCCATTTTGATGTTCGTTTTTATACGTATCAAACAAATAACCCTCAAATATATATAATATATATAAAATAAAATACATATATGTAAGAAAAGTATTATACAAATTATTCTTAGGAAAGAATAATAAGTAATCAACACGGGTATCGTTCTCCTCGGTGAGAGGTGAATGGAAATCTACGTTTATGTCACGAATCCGAGGCTTGATTGTCATATAAGTTTTTGGGATTGAATTTAAAACTATTACGGAAAAAGAAAGAAAATAAAGCAAGCTAGTCTAAATTAAGGTAAATTACAAACCTAATGATATTTAAAAACAATTAAAATCTAGATTGACATTTTTAAAGCAATTAAAGCAAATTAAAAAAAAACTAATAACCAAATAAGAAAATAAAACTCTAAAATTCAAAATGCAAAGTTCTTATGCTAAAAAGGTATTAACTAATTTTTTTTGAATTAAAGAAAATATTTTTTTAGAATCTTAAACTATTTAAAATTAATTTTTAAACTAAATTATACTAAAAACGAAATATAAAAATATTAAACTAAATCCTAAAAATTTAAGAAAATTTATAAAAATTCTATAAGCTAAAAAGAAGGTTTATAAAGAAAAACTACTAAATAAGCTGTTACAGATAAGCCACGAAAATTCAAATAAGCTAAATAAGCTAAATTTAAAATGACATATCAATTAAATGGTGCAAAGTTGTAAATGAAAAAGACTCTAGGGCAGTTGGTTAAGGTGTTGTGTGTGTGAGGGAGGTCACAGGTTCGAACCCTGTGGCCTTCCTTTTTGTAAAACCTTTTTTATTAATTTTTCTTTTTGAAAAAGCTATAAAATAAGCAAAAACAAAAAATGAATGAATTTTTTTAACAAAACTTAAAATTAAGCTAGAAAAAGCTATTATAAATCTGACAGTTTGCTTATCTAAGACTAATAGACAATTAACTTTAACTGAGTGGGCTTTATAGCTCAATAAGCAATAAGAAAATCTAATAAGCTGAGACAGACCCTAAGCTGGTGCTCAATACCAAATAATAAAAAAAAAAAAAATAAAATAAAAATAACGAAAAATTAAATACAAAATAAAAAATAATAAAAATTTTATGAGCAATATAAACTAGAAATAGCAAGAAGAATAAGCTTAAAGATAACTAAAAAAACAATCAGGAAGCATACTTTAAATATCACTTAAATGGATTTTGCAATCTTTGAGCTAAAATTTAACGGGACTAATAGCATTTGAACATAAGCTGAAAGGTGAAAACATATTAAGACCTATAAGCCAATAACACAAATAAGCAAGAATTAAAAAACTTGGAAAAGAAATAAGCTAGAAAAGGGTAAAAGAAAATGGCAGACAACACTAGCTGTTTTTGGCTTTTTGGAAATTAAAGGGACAAATTTGCAGCTTAATTTAAAGACTCAATAAGCAAATTTTAAAGCTAAAACTAATACAATATTAAGGTCATGGACTCAGACTATAACTAATAGCTAGAATTGGGAAAATTGAAATTAGGAATTAAGATAGAATAGGAAGGTTGAAAATGACAGATTTACCGATTATTTTGGCTTTTTATGTAACTCTTTTCAACTTTAACCTAAGACTTTAATAAACAAACTAAAAAAGCTAAGACTAAACAGATTAAGAACAAATTTTAATAAGCTAAATGAAGCAAAAATTAACCTAATCAAAGCTAGGAAATGATCATAAACTGATCTGCAAATAAGGACTTTAAAAGAACAAGCCATGAACTACTACTTGACTGTTTTTGTTCAAAATTCACTCTAAGGTTCTTCTACATGTTAGAAACTAAAATAAGGTGCATTAGACACTTATTTGGATACAAAAACTACAATTAAAACAAGCTTTAAAGGAACTTTATCAAATAAGCAATTGAGTAACATATCTAGACTAGTAGACTTAGAAAACTATAAAAAACTACTTCAAAACTAGTAAAAGATTAATTCCACTAATTAAACTAGTATTAAGACTAAATTAGAGCTTTTTAAATCTAGCTAAATGACCAAAATTTACCCAAGCAGTCTTAACTAAGTTAAAACTGCTTGTGCCAAACACCCCTTTAAAATTAGATTAAGCATTTTTAAGCTAAAACAGGTTGTAAAATGATTCAAAAAGTGAAAACAAATTAAGCATAAGCTGAAATAAGGACAATTAAGCATCAAAAACATAGAAATAAGCACATGAAATAAGCAAACTATAATAAGCAGTTTTGAGACAATTTATAAGGCAGTTTATATGAAAACACCATTCAAATGACTCATAAGCTGAAAACTATAACTAATAAGCATCAATAAGATCTAATATGACTAAATAAGCAATATCAAAGAATTAAGATGGATAGTGATAAGCAGTTTTAATAAGAAAAAAGAGATTTTAACGGTTAAAAAAACTTAAAAATGAAAACATACATGGTCCTTTGCTTAACAAGGGACAACTATTTGATTTTAAAGCTTAATCTACAGCTCCAGCTTGCTTAATAAACATGCTAGTAAGGTCAAAAGCCTCATCCATGTTTGGCTATTCATCCAAAAATAAGTTGAGGTAATTTTTGACGGGAGTTGATGAACAGAAAACAAACTTGTGCAGTAAATAAGAGCTTTATAATGCTTATTTATATGACTTTGAAAACATGATTAAGCCTATATGCATTAGAGTTAATCGTAATGTAAAGACATATTTGTAGAAAGCTGAATTTTATTAAACTTTAAAAGATTACATTAAAACCTTGAAGGAAATACAATAAGCATTAAAATAAGTAGAAATTAAGCTAAAAGCAAGACTACACTACTCCTAAACTACCCTACACTAGACACCCTCAATGTGTGATTTTGCTTTTCTATTTATAGTGAAGAGAAGATCCTTCTAGAGCTTGGAGGAGCGTCCCCTTCTTCTAATCCTAGCCCTTCATTTGCAACAAACTCCAAGTCAATCATCATAGCCCTTGGATCCTCTCCATGTTTCCCAACCAATCACGTCCTCGGATTGCCAACGTGGCTAAATTGATGTCATACGTGTCAGATACACCTTTTAGAAGCTATGGGAGTGTGTGGTGAATGGTGGATTTTACCCTGCGTGATTTGGTGAGGTGAAATGGGAGGGAGGAGACAGTGAACAGTAACTTTGACCCGTTCATTGTATGGTTTGACTTGGATCAAGGTTCTTGGGCTTTTGTTAATAAATTAGGCCAGGATAAGGTTTTAGGATTAATGGACTTGGATAAAGGCTTGTTATGTTTGTAGTCTTGTTTTATCTTGAATCATACATAATCAACCATGGAAGCTTGTAGAGAATAGTAGAGGAGGGAAAGTATTCCAAAATTCAAATGTTATAAATGGAGGGAAAGGAAAATGTTTATTACAAGGCATCACCCTCTAATGATGATTAGAGGGGTATTTATAGGAGAAGGAAGGAGCCTTCCCTTCCTTTATTTTTCACTTCTAGTCCATATTCTTTGGTAATTATGTTATTTCTTTCTTTTAGCATAATATACCTTATTATAAGCTTACTTTTATTCTAAACAAAATAAAGACTATTAACTAAATATAACTAAACCACATAATCGACACTTTTTATGAACCTAACAATCTCCCCCTAAGGGTCGATTATTCTGGGCGTTCTCTTCGAGGTCCAAGTGGTCTTCCATTCACATACATCTCCCATCTTCTCATTTGATTACGATACTTTAATCTTACTTCAATCTCTTCTTCAAACAATTTTAGATAGCCATACTTCACATCATTATTGTAACTCTTTAATCCTTCTAATACTATGTTCAGTGTTGCATCACAAAACTTATGAATCTCTGAATGTCTCATCACCGTGTAGTGATAGGATCATATCATTAACGCTAGTGATCGATGGAGAGACCGTTAATGTGATCAGCGCATACGCACCACAAGTGGGCCTGAGTGAGGTAGAAAAGAAGACCTTTTGGGATTCTCTAGACAAGGTCGTGAGGGAGTTCCCGACGGACCAACGACTGATTCTAGGGGGCGACTTGAATGGCCATATAGGGGCGGCGACAGAGGGATACGCGGGTGTCCATGGAGGCTTCGGGTATGGAGTGAGAAACGAAGAAGGTCGTGCGATTTTAGATTTTGCTATTGCACATGACTTGGTTGTAGTAAACTCGTACTTCAAGAAGAGAGACCATCACCTGGTTACCTTTCAGAGCGGGGGTCGGTGCACCCAAATTGATTATTTGTTGGTGCGAAGAGGAGACCTCAAGGCGTGTAAAGACTGTAGAGTCTTCCCACGAGAAGCATGCTCTTCCCAACACAGCCTGCTCGCACTGGACATCCTGTTTAAGAGTGTTCAACGCAGGAGGGAGGGGAGTGCCTTGCCGAGAATCTTGTGGAAGAACCTCATTGGGGACGCAACAGAGGCGTTCAGATCTAGAGTTGTGGAGGGTGTCTCTACTCGGGTGGAGGCCTTAGTTGCATGTGACGCCGATTCTATGTGGAACACCCTTGCAAGTATCATCAAAGATGCGGCGAAGGAAACCCTAGGGGTGGCTATTGGGACATCAAAGACCCATACGGCCCGAAGGGAGTCTTGGTGGCTTTGTGAAGAGGTGCAAGCGATTGTCGCGGTGAAACAAGCAAGGTTCAGGGAGCTACTCTCGTGTCGGGAGGATAACGAAGAGGAGCGGCCTAGGGCGCATGAGAGGTATAAAGAAGCTAAGAGACTAGCAAAAAAAGTCGTAGCTCAGGCGAAAGAAAAGGCATATGAAGAGCTGTACAAGAAACTGGACTCTAAAGAGGGAGCAAACGATATCTTCAGAATTGCAAAAGCCCGAGAGAGAAGAAGAAGGGATCTAGGGGACATATGTTTCATAAAAGATGAAGAAGGCCGAACCATTACGGATGAAGAAGAGATTAAAAAAAGATGGGGAGAATACTTCTCTTCTCTTTTCAATGCGAGGGAACGGGAGGGACTCGAAGAGGGTGGGGGCCCTAACAGACTGAATGCAGAGCTCCTGAACGCTACTACACGAGGATCATCCAAGCAAAGTTAAGGAAGCTGCATTACAGAAGAAGGAGAGAAATAAGGCCGTGGACCGGGACCAAATACCCCTAAGAAGCTTGGAGAAGCCTAGGGGAAGAGGGTAATTATTCTGGCTAACAAGCCTCATTCAACAAGATCTTTAACTAGCGCGAAGATGCCACAGACGAGAGGGAGACTTAGTGAAGTCATCCCAAATCTACAAAAACAAAGGCGATGCGTCAAGTTTGGAAGCAACATCAGGTGTATCATCAGTCTACCACGGTCCATCAGTAACAAAAACCTTCCATCTGCGAGCCCTCCTCCCAGATATCTCAAACCCCTATCCTCAACCGCCAACCATAACACTGATCGAAACACGTCCCTCTCGTCACATTCCAGAACTTGCTCTCAGGAACACCTTGCTTCCAATAAAACTTGCTCCTTAATGTGTTTATCTATCCATAGTGGGGTAAGGTAATGTCTCAACCATTACATCATGAAGATTATCAGCAAGTGTATCGAATGACTTCCTTGGCATGAACCTGGCCCGTAGATGTGCAAACATGTAACCATAATGTGCCTGTAACTCCTGAAAGAAGCTCTTGTAGCGTTTGAAGCGAGTAGGTTTTGTCTTGAACAATGATAGAAGTCGATTCGTTTTAGATAACTTTGTGTGAGGTGAACTTGATGATGTTGTAGTATGAGTATCTGTCAATTCATAGAGTTTCTCGGTATCCGAAGATATGAGATTAGTATGAATCCTAGGAGATCTAATTGGTGTGGGGATTGGTGAATTCCTAGTCTCCTCTACATTCTTCCCTTTCTTCCTTCTCTTTAATTCATACACCTCATCAGTTATTTCTTCATCTTCATCATTTACATTCAATAGTATAACAACGTTAGTAATATCCACCACTGGAGTCTCCTTAGTAATCTCCACCTCTTTATCTTTAGTAATCTCCACCTCCGGACTTTCCTTATTACTGCTAGGCTCTATCTTAGTGCCGGGAATATTTGATTCATCATTCCTAGGGATTGAACTATCATCAACAACATTCTCTTGTCCATCCACCATCTTTTTAATTTCTTCAGATGCCAAGTGCTCATCAACCAGTGCCACATTTTCTCTTGCTTCCTGCTCCTCACGACTTTTATGCTCATCAAGACTAACTTGTAATGTATCTTGTAAAATCATCTCATCTACTTTGTCAACATTTGGCACTGGAGCTGGTGGTGTAAGACGTGTGGATCTCCTTTCAGGGATACGAAGACGAATCACAGTTGATTGTCTTAGAGCACTTGACTCTGCTGCTTCCTTATTAGGGTCAGGTGACATAGGGGCTCTAGGTGTCCTATGCGTTCCTTGGGTAGACTCATTCGGCTGTGACTGAGTCAGAGGAACATCTATCCCAAACACCTCTGCATACACCCGATAATGCTTCGTGTACTTCATTTCTTCAGTGATCATCCAAGCTGATATATGCATTCCAACTTTATCTTTGTGTCTTCCTGAATTAAAAATATTCTTCATGATATCATTATCTTGCAAGTTGTGATACTTGTCTCGAGCACGTCTTGAGATGTCAGGAAATATATTCATGTAATGATTGACAATGATCTTTGTAAATCTTGGATATGGAATCAAAGATGTTGGATAATGATGAGAATAGTAAAGTCCTTCCCAAAGTAACTGTGCATAATCCACATGAATGTTATTGACAAAGCAATACATCATTTGCATTATCTGCAACGGTGGTTGATCCCATCCAGTGACACGTGTTGTCAATCATTTGGAGAATATCTTGCATAACGTTTGCCATGGCTGCAAAAGACCAGTTGTCTTGAAACTTGATGATGTATTCAGCTCCATTGTAAATCCCAATACTTGTTTGTAGAATGGAACCATGTTAGAAAATGATGGTGGTGGCATGAATGAATTATGATTGTTGTCAGTTTCTTGTGGAAGATGAAAGATTGTTATGAAGTCGTCCAGTGTAAGAGTAAGTTCTTTCTTGTACATCATAAACTTGAGCCTATACTTTGATCCGTCTTCCTTCAAAGTATGCCAGAACTGTGCCATATAAATCCATGGTACAGATGAAGAAGCTGCAATGCTGAATCGTAATGGATGATTCTTGATGATATTCGTCAGAATTTTGCTTTCCGGTGGGCATTGCACATGCTCGAGATCAACTTTCTTGTTAGCATCCATAAGATCATATCTTTTGTTTGGAGGGCACAGTTCATCTGGATGAACATCAGCTGCATGTTGTTGTTGTGCCATGATGATTACTGAATGAATACAATTGAGATGTTAGATAACAAACAATTCATTTGACATTTTTGTCTTTTTCCACTCTGTCTGTTTTATATGTTCTGGCAATTCTTTTTGAACATATTTTTGATCAGTTTCTTTCCCATGTGCTCGTTCTTGCTTTTTCTAGCACATGCCATACGCTTTATTCTTTTGATTTACCATTTTTGTGTGTTCTGGCAATTCTTTTTCGAACACACTTTTGATTTGCTTTTTCGCGTATGGATTTAGCTCTCTCTTTCTGTTTTTAGAATATCCTCACCAGAAATTCTTTGTGACATGATACTCTTTCAAGAATGATGAAGATTTCTCTTTTGATTTTAATCAAGACTCTTTTATGAAAAATTAAAGAGAAATCATTCAACTTCTTAAAATTGTTTTGTGAAAGAGTATCATTTTGACACAATAACAGATTTTGAGAACTTTTTCCAGAAATCTTTTGACAAAAACTTTCTTTATAATGATAACATAGAATCAGGTAATCTCAAACCCACAACTGAATGGACACTAAGTCACTCACTCCTCATTCTGTTCATTGCAGAAAACGGCCGAAGCCGGACATGACTTAGTCCACTTAAACAATTGAGATTTGGATTAACAGATTCAAGTTATAAAAACTTTTGCTTTCACTTTTTGTCATGAATCCTAAACAATGAAGACAAACATATCTAATTCAATAATTGAATGGACACTAAGTCACTCACTCCTCATTCTGTTCATTGCAGAAAACGGCCTAAACCGGACATGACTTAGTCCACTTAAACAATTACGAATTGATATATATGACCCATAGCTCATAATTCATAAAAACTTGATTTCTTTTTCAAACTTATTCGCCACTCTTGAGAAACTGATCTTATTATTCCACAGACATTTAAGCATTAAACATCATAAGCATGAATCATCAACATTATTTCTTTCTCAAAACACCTTCACGTTTCCACAAACGTACTTTCACTTAATTTAGACTTTTTAGTATTACAGAGTTTGAATTTTTGACCTTTCCGAGTTTGACTTTTTGACTATTACTGAGTTTCACAAACAATGATTCTTTTTTACATATGAAAAACCAAATTCAATCCATTGTATTATATTATCATTTTCGGATTACCACATGAAGTCAATTAATTAAACTCGATAAACATCAAACTCGGTAAACGTCATACACATCCGAATTTCAATTTAAACGAATGGTTAATCATGTCTAGGCTATTCATCACGTATTTTCACTTAATCTATGCATATTATCATCCTTGATGTGTAATTATTGACAAAAACTCGATGACACATAAACTCGGTAATCTTCAATATTACCGAGTTTAAACTCGATAATACATAAACATCAATTATCAATTTATAACGCTCACCCACTTACGTTTGAGGAAGAAAAATAGTATCAATCGTTGTAATGAACTCAAAATGATGTGTTATGATTTTCTTCTCAAACTCGGTAAATAGATTCGGTACTTATAAAAATTTATGATCGAAAATTATGCCCCTTTTATAGCCACCGAATTTTTTTTGAAAATTGACACATTTAGCCCCTGTGATTATCATTTTCGATTTGTTTTTCAATTTTCACAAACTCCCCCTTGAATAATGAATTTTTTCAAAAACTCCCCCTTGAAATAAAATCATGTAAAGTACTTAGTCCGAAAATGAAGATTTTTAAATAAAAACTCCCCCTTGAAACTATAACGGTTTTCAAATTCAGTCTTTGTGAGAGATCATTGTTTTTATTTTATTTCCAAAATGATGTATGTGAATGGAAAATTTTAAGAACTCCCCCTTAGATCATGATTCCGTATTTTCAATTTGAAAGTTTTTTATAAAAACTTGGAATCATGAATCTAATCATGTGATCTTGTTAAATTATGTTTTTTTAATAAAAAATATGTCAAATCTTTTTGGTATTTTGAAAAAAAAAAAAAAAATTTCTTTTGTTTTTGAAAAATTTATTTACATGTTTTTTATGTATGAACTTTTCAAGAAGATAACTTTGTCAGGCTTTCCAACTGAGTTGGAGTCATACATCTCATACCAATGCGATGAACTAGATACTCAAAGCGTTCTTTTAGAAGCGCCTTAGTAAATAGAATCCGCAAGTTGGTTATTGTTGTCCCGGACAAAGTTAATTTTCCCATTGTACCCTTCTCAACTTGTTCTTTAATAATATCGATATCGGATGTCAATGTGCCTTAGTCTTAGATGTTGGTCCGGATTTGCATGAATGCAATGACACTTCTTGGTATCACAGTACATCGAATCCGATTGTACTTTATATCAATTGTCAAGAGTGGAGTGTACGCATCCAATATTACTGGGCAACAGCATGCAGACAGGATAACATATTCACCATGCAGACAAGGAAACATATTCAGCCTCAGCAGTAGACATCGCAGTACAATCTTATTTCTTTGAACTCCAACTCACGAGCTTTCCACCTAGAAATAATCATCTTTACATCCTACATGCTCCGCATCTGAATAGGCAATTAGTTCAAATCCGGAATCCTTCGGATACCATAGGCCCATGTTATAGGACTGTCTCAGGTACCAAAAGATCCGTTTTACCTCTTTGAGGTGTTTGACCGTAGGACGCGCTTAATAACGAGCACATACAAAAGTAGCAAAAGCAATGTCTAGTCGACTGGCTGTTAGGTACATAAGCCCTCCTATCATACGATGATAAGTCGTTTGATCAGTAGGAGTGCTTTGTAAATCAGGATCCAGCCTCTCAGTTGCCATAGGTGTACTCATTGAGACACATTCATCTAGACCATGTTTCTTTAACAATTCAATTGCATATTGTTACTGACTTATGAATATGACACGGGGAGATTGATGAACTTGAAGTCCAAGAAAGAACTTTAGTTCACCCTCATCGACATTTCAAAATTATTTTTCATTAAGTTTGCAAAGCGTTTTAAAAAATCTGGATTTGTTGATCCAAAAATGATGTCGTCAACATATACTTGTACCAGTAATATGTCTTCCCCGTAACGTCGTTTGAACAAAGTTGGGTCAATTATACCTTTAGTGAACCCATGTTCAATTAGAAAAGAAGACAATTTGTCATACCATGCACGAGGTGCTTGCTTAAGACCGTATAGAGCTTTTTTCAACCTGTAGACGTGATCTGGAAATTCTGGATCAATAAACCCTTCAGGTTGGCTGACATAGACTTCTTCTTTCAAAGGACCATTGAGAAAAGCCGTTTTGACATCCATTTGAAAGATAGTGATATTCTTATGAGCAGCATAAGCAATAAACATCCGAACAGCCTCAAGACGAGCAACAGGAGCAAATGACTCTTCAAAATCAATGCCTTCTTCCTGCTTATATCCTTTAGCCACAAGACGAGTTTTGTTCCGAACCACAATATTTTCAGCATCACACTTATTCTTCCAAAGCCATTTGAGAGCAATAATATTCTTTCCTTCTGGTCGTGGAACGAGTTCCCAAACTTGAAGTCTCTCAAATTGATTCAACTCATCTTGCATAGACTCAATCCAACTGTGGTCTGCCATTGCTTCTTTGATATTCTTTGGTTCAATAGTACTAACGGTTAATGCATACATGCATACTTCAGAATCTGTATGTAACCGTTGACGAGTCATGACAGGTTTGGATGGGTCACCAATAACTTGGTCTAGAGGATGATCTTTTGTCCAAATGTGAGTTGAGGGTTGTACTTGATGGAAATTCTGCACATTTGATGGTTCTAGAGCCGTTGTAGATGACTCAATTTCCTCATGACTTGGAGGATTATATGGAACAAACTGTGCATTACCATCAAAATCAGCAGTGTCTTCTTGATTAAATTCATCAGCCTCGGTCAAAGAGATTGGAGAAGTTTGTTCGTCAGATGTAGTGACAACAGGAGGAGCCTCATGCGTGTCAACAATGATTGAAGATGTGGAAGGTGAGTCTTCATGAACTTGAGTCGGTTGTGCAGCGGAATAGATGGGTGTATCAGAAGACTTCTGCTCATAATATTCTTCAAACATTGGACCGAACAAATTATCCAAATCTTCTTTGGATGGAGTATTCATTGGTTCTGCTGATGAATTATGATTGTTGAATCGTTGAAGTTCGGGTTCTAAACAGTCGTGTTCAGAAGCCATCTTATATTGTTAATCTTGTTTGAAGTTCGGAGTTCTAAACAGTTAAGTTCAGAAGCCATAGCCTGAGCTCGTCAAACTTGACACATAATGGTCACCATTATCATCTTAGTCCTTCTGTTTTATAATGGCACTCTCTCTCTATCCTTAGTGAGAGGGTGATGGCGCGACCTAATAACCAAGAAACACACAATGTCCTGCTTTTGTTTCATTTTTCCAAGAATCATCCCGGTCATATTGTTGGGTAACACAATGAATCCAAACCATGAAAATAACAATGTTTTTTTTTGACCACAGTAAAGCTCATAAAGGTTGTTTTGTTATATCGGAATGAATGATAGACCGATTGAGTAAAACAAGTGTAGCCCTTGCTTTAGCCTAAAAAATTCTGGTAGCCGAGAAAAGAAAAGCATAGTGCTAGCACCTCAACAAGATAGATTTCTATCTTTTTAACTACTCCATTTGTTGCGGTTTCGAAACAATCAAAAATGGTTGCATGATGCCTAACTTTTCATAATAAGCTCTTAGATTTGCGTTTTTGAATTCAGTGCCATTGTCAGTACGAATCTTATAAACTTTGGCTTTGGCAAATCATTGAGTCTTGAGCAATGAAAATTTCTTGATGATCTATGAGTTTTCATCTTTTCGAAGCGAAAAGAAAATAAACCCATGTAAATCTAAGAAATCATCCCACAATCACAAAGAATATACATCTTTCACTGATTGAAGCTACCTTGTTGGACTGCTCTTAAATCCATAATGAAGTAACTCCAATTTGGAGTGATCGCTGGAACCCAACTTAGGTGATAGAAGCTTCTTAGCTTTTTCCCTCTTACATGAAGCAAGAACAAAGGTATCCTTTCCGATTGAACTTTGGTAGACCTTCACTGAAGCGCGCGCGTGCGCGCCCGTGAGCGAGCGATTACAGATATCGTTTATGGTACCAAAAATTTAGATGTGAAAGTCCCCCAACCCTCCCTCGATAGTAGCCAAACCTTACTTGTTAAGTGGCTTTAGACATTAGACCATACGGGTAAAGAAGCAGCCATGTCAAAAATGGAGATTGTATACAGATTAGATTCTCTTGCTCCTGTGAGCAAATAATCTCCTTCCAGATTTTGTACATAACATGTATTGGAACGAAAAGCCACTTCTAAATCTCCGTCATAAAATTGTCCAACGCTAAAGAGGTTATGTCCAAGACCTTCAACATAATATACATGACAAATAGTAATATTGTCATGTATATAATCGCCATAGCCAGTGATTGCTGCAAAATGATCATTTCCAAAGCGAATGGTTCCCATGAATTTCTCAATGAAATTTCTCAATAGTGAACGATCACCCGTCATATGCTTTGAACAACCACTATCAACAACCCATAGAACGATCTGAACTACCTGCAACACAAGAAGAAACAACACATGGACATCTAGGCAATTTAACTACCCATTTCTTAATTGAAACAGATGGTTTGACAGATGAACGAGTGTTATGAGCATTCAATTCCATGTTAACAGGAGTCCAGATTACATTTGGTTATGATTCAAACCACTTTTGCCAAATTCTACTTGTTCGAATCTTGTTCATTATGAATGTGCTTAACGGTTTATCTCGCAAATTTCTTTTCTCTATCCTAGACGCACTAGAAACCTTATCCTTAGCTTTTGAGGCACTTTCTACATCATTCTTAGAAAACCTAGTCTTAGGAGCTACGTAAGTAGTTTCTGAAGATTTTGGTAGTCTAGAATTAGTAGAGAAGGTTCTACGAACATTCGAACGCACATTCAATTTATGCTTAACAAGACATTTATCATGACAAGGAATAAGCACATTTTGCATACAAGAAACACATAGCAAATTTTTCGCTTTAGAAGCGTTTGCAACATCAACATCAATTACATTCTCCTTATTCAAAATAACATTCGCAGATGTATTATCTTTTTGTGTATTTTTCCTAACATAAACTGAAACATTCTTTACTGCTTTCTTAGAGTTGACTAAAACACTGTGCGTAACACTTGAATCTTTACTCATTGGTCTTCTAACTCTAGATGTAGCATTCACTCCTGTAGAAGATAAACCACTTTTAGTCTTGTTTACTTGTGATTTTTGTGTTGTGCCAACTCTGTACATTCCATGTTTAATGACATTTTTGTTCTGATTTGCCCCTGTTTGTTTGTTAGGTGAAGTCTGTAAAGTGACTGGTTTTGACACAACATGGTTTTCTCCTGTTTTGAGAACATCTATTTTCCTTTGAAAAACTTGTTTGTTTAGTGGTGTGACACAAAGAAGAGATTGAGAACCATTTATTTTGTCAAACTTAGTATTTACAGACTTACCGTTTTCAACTTTTGCCAATCTTGTCTTTAACTCAGATATAGTAGACAAAAGATCCTGATTCTCAGCACGAATAGCACCATATGCATATGTTTTCTCAGAAACATGAACAATTAATTCATCTATTTCCTTTTGATTTTGAGACTGTGTCTTTTTAATTGAATCGAAAAGCTTTAGATATTCAAGTTTGGCATTGTCACGTTCTTTTATCAAATATTGCACTTTAAAATCCAAAGACACGTTCTCAATCTCGACTTTCTCCAATTTTGAAATCCAAGAGTAATCAAGAGAATTTGTGTGCTTTTCTTTTTCATGTTGTAACTTTAATTCAAAATCCACACTTTGCTTTTGACATCTTTGAACATCGTTTTCAAGAATTTTTATTCATTTTTGTATGCCCTCTTAGATTTCAATGGTGTCCCTTTGAACTTTATCAATCTTATATTTCATATTGTTATCTACACATTCATGACCTCAACGGCACACAACATTCAATTTCATGCTTGAGATTTGCTTCCAAGCGTTGATCTTTCAAAAGTTTATTTTGTTTCCAAGTCTCACAAAGATCACTTTCTATTGCCTTAAAAACATCTTT
>BQNB010096885.1:0-20594 GCA_026074375.1 Tanacetum coccineum | reverse complement strand
ATATATATATACAAGTCGGTTAGCCGTTATACAAGTCTTTTGGTCGTGTTTAACATGTTTTGTGGTTGTGTAGAGGTTCAGGTTCAGGTTTTGGTAGATACTTCTATTGTGCAGTAGTTCGCTGACGACTTGTCGTCGGGGAAAGTGTTTCCCAGGTTGACTTTCGTTGACTTGGTTAACACTTTCCTAAACGACATGTCGTCGGGGAAAAGTTTCTCCATAATTGACTATGTTTAACTATATTTCCCAAATATATAATTAATTAATTAGTTAATGACAAAACTTTTCCTCGGGGACATGTCGTCGGGGAAAAGGTTTGTCAATCTATGAGTTTGTTTGACCGAAAATCTTGTGGTGCCCACGAGGGCGTCGGGGAAAGTCGTCATGGTTCACTATACCGACGCGGCTTCCTCGACGTCGAATGCCTGGCATCATGTCGTCGGAGAAAACTTACTCGGACGCCATGTCACTGGTAAAACCTCTGTTTTGTCGTCGGGGAAAGCAGGAGATGTTGTAGCACCAAGAGATCTATAATATGTAAATGAAACAAGAACCTAACAGTAATTCACAAACTTCACAAGTAAAAATATGTATAAAATTTTGTTGCAAACAAATTATCTCCGTCATAAACATTGATTACTTTGTTCTAATGTTTCCCCTTTACGCTGTTATGTGTCTAACTAAACTATAGGGTGTTTTATGTCGCTTATATTTCTATGAGGTCTTTTATGTAGTTTTTTTGTTATGGTTAGCATACACATAAGCCATTACAGTGGTGAAAAACATATGATTGAATTAATAAAACTTAGAGTTAACTAACTTTTAGTCCTTGTGGTTTGGTGGATATTTCACTTTTAGTCCAAATTTCCAAAAAGTTTTGGTTTTAGTCTAAAAATGATACTTTCGTTTCACTTTCAGTCCAAAAGTATGTTTTTTGGTCCTTGTGGTTTGGTGGGTATTTCAATTTTGGTCCAAATTTTCAATATAATTGGACTAAAAGTGGAACAAAGTATTACTTTGATGCGACGGATTGCAACACCAAAGTTTTACAATCCTCCAATGCATAGTACTTAATCGTTGTAGTGTAGTATATGCAAGACTCGGGGAATTGATCATTTTCTAGGGGAAGAGTGAGGTAGGTTCGAATTGTATGTCACCGAGATATAAGGGTGCAGGGAACAGTATTTTTGTCTTTTTATATTTTTTTAGAAAGCAAGTTAAAATCTTAGGTTTTGAAGGAGGGGGGTTTTTAAACTAAACTACAACTAATCCTAAATGCAAGAAATGTATATTGGTGGGGAACTCGTATAGGTAACCAAACGTGCTCACTTAATCATGCACTACTCCCTAGTTTCTCTCTCTCTTGTAACACCCCAAAATCGGGTCTTTAGTATTTTATTACAAAAATGCCATTAGATAGTTTGACTATGACTTTTAGTAGTTTGAATGCGTTACGTGATTAGTTAGTCAAACTCGATAGTCAAACTTAAGTTAAATGTTAGTCAAACTAGTTAGTATACGTTTATGGAATGTATTATGTGGCCCAAGTATAACACCTCGTGTTTTAGGGTCATTTACGACGTCTATTATTTCACTATTTATTTTTAGTCTTATACGTGTTTGCTTTTAATTTTAAGTGTTAAGTTAAAATCGCGTAAGCTAAAAATTATCATTCAATGTAAACGGGCATCAAACAATTAAATTTTTACGTCAAGCAAGTGTTAGATAATTATTTAGAGAATAATTATTAACTTTACACATTTTATTTTTATTGGTTACGTAAAGTGTTTATGTTTCGTAATAAAATACGATTAGGCATTCCCGGAACCACCAAAATTTATCTACGCTTCAACAAATACCCAATATTATATCCAATACCTAAAGTTTTATAAAAATTCACCCATGTTAACATTGTTAGTCATATTGTACATAAAAT
This sequence comes from Tanacetum coccineum, assembly GCA_026074375.1. Lineage (NCBI taxonomy): Eukaryota > Viridiplantae > Streptophyta > Magnoliopsida > Asterales > Asteraceae > Tanacetum > Tanacetum coccineum. The sequence goes on along the minus strand of BQNB010096885.1, from coordinate 18,658 downwards.
AAATGAAATAGAACATACACCTTACTAGTTATATCTTTATACATTTAAAACTACAACTTATACTTCAAGATAATGCAAGATATTTTGTAAATAATCAAAAATCACCAACTAGCACCCTCCCCCCCTAAAATTTGGATGAAAACATTGTCCCAAGGGGACAATGAGCACACACAATACCAACTTGATCTTGTACAACAAAGACTCATTTAAACCTTAAGGACTTTTAGCTATCTTGCCATAAGACTTCCTCATTTCACTCTTCATGTCTTAAGATTTTCCTATTGCTATTTTGACTAGTCTTTATAGTATATAAGGCATGTACTAGTAGAAGAACACATACACAAATCAATTCTTAAGGTGAAAACATACATATCTCTCCCTTTGTCTCTCATATGCCACGGCTCAACACAAACCCTCTACAAAATCCATACCAAATTTATTTACAACACATACAAATATTCCTACAACATATCTAAGATATACCAAGAAGGTTTGAAAGTTTAGTTTAGGGTTTACAAGTGTTAAAGCAAGAAGGTTAAATATTAGGGTTTTCTTTGGTTTAGGGTTTTCAAGGTGTTGAAAGCTAGGGTTTGTTTGCTAAACAAGGGTTTATGCATTGTTGTTCATCACCATACATCATACTAAGTTTACCTAAAAATCTTAATCTCTTCACATTTGTGATTTTATGCATATATGATGTTTGTATAGTAATCACCATCTAAGAAACTTATTTACTTGCAAAATGGATTTTTTTACTTGTGATCATGGTTTGGTAAACTTTGTCATGTGATATATTGATGTTATTATCATGTTATAAAGCAAGTATATACACTATATGAGTGTTGGTTAAATTATATAAAGTATATATAAGTAAATGGTATAAAAAGTTACTTATTAAGGATTATGAATAAATGAGCATGTAGACTTATAGATCTTATGATTCTTGGACATATTGTGGACTTGTACACTAGAGTACTATAAATATATACAAGTTTGTGTATTGATCACATTAGAGGACTTGTAACAAGGTGACTAAACTAAAAAGTTACAAGAACAAGTTTAAAACACATTTTAACAAAAACCTCAAATGTTTTTGTTTTAATTCGAAAAATAACCTATTGATTTTATATTTTTATAAAATACTACATCTCATGAGGATTCCAAAAAGGTAAGAAACTCGAAAAACCGAGCTATAACGAAGGAGATACGTAATTTGCAAGTTATACGATAATAAACGCGTTTATAAAAGAATTTAATAAACGTTTTTAACTTTATAAATATGGTTTAACTAATACAATTAGATAGTGATGTAGCTATATAGAATTATATATGGTATTAGTTAATCAAAGTGCTTAGTACTCATATGGCCTATAATAAATTAGGTTGCATTCGGGCGTATTTGTGACGCATTTTCACGCATTTGATTTACATTGACAATTTACTAACTCGAGGAGAGTTCATAGCCCCACGTTTTTACATTTTAATGATTTACATGTTTTAGGGTGAGAAACATATGCATGTTTTTACATGGACGCAAGTGACATTTTTAACATTTACGATTACGTGTTTGCCTAAGTAGCGATAACCCTCTGAGCCTATTATCATGAACTGTCAATTACTTGTTATGAGCGCGAATGTTATAAATAGATCTATTTAGGATTGACATCCCCGTTCGGGTGAGTCATGCTCATGGTGCCAGTATGCCAGACAACGAACGTATACCATGTCAGACATAGGATGTTGTGGGTTAAAACATCATCTTGGGCAATGTTGGCAATTTATATTGCAACTTATACATGTCGAGCTTCAGTGTCATGAGCTTGGGGAAACGTAATCACATTTTATGATGTTTGCATTTGTTGCATTATCACAGGGAAATCTTGCGGTCCTACATTATACATTTTACAAACCTATGATTCACCAACATTGTTGTTGACGTTTTATGCTATGTTTTCTCAGGAGATCAATGAGGTACAAGACCAGGGATACATTGGTGGTCGTTATTTTGGAAGTCGTATGCATTAAAGATTTGGTTGCATTATATTTTGGGGATATATTTTGTTATGGACTAAAATCTTTGTATTTTGAACGATGAACAAGTGAAGTTTCAGACTTATGTAACAATAATTTGTTAAATCCAATGTATCAGTTTTAAACGACTTATAAATGGTCGTTCTTATATACATCTTGTACTATTGATCTATGAAGTACCATCCCCAGACCGATATTCTGCTGCGACCCAATTTGGAGGTGTTACAGATTGGTATTAGAGCCAAGGTTATAGAGAACCAGGTCAAATGTTTTTGATGGACTATAACCGTTTTCAAACATTGCATTCATACAAAGGGGTTTTTACGGGACATACAGTCACTAGTTGTTGCATTAGTTGGTTAGACTAGATGCATTCATGATTGATATACGTGTTTATAATATAGTACGTATATTACGATAAGAGTCTTATATTAATACTTATATAAGCTACTTTTGATTTTCAGATATTGTCATATCGGATTCGGAGGATTCCACGTTCACCTACACAGCGGTATCCAGTCCATTTGAGGGTTTGTCAGACATAGGATCTCCGGGAGTCGATGGACCACCCATGATGCTAGAGGATCCGTATGCATACATGGTGGCCGCTTTTCAGGCCCCATCATCTCCTGATTATGTGCATGGCCCTGAGGAGCCAGAGCAGGCACCACTTTTACCAGAGTTTGTTCCTAAGCCTGTATATCTGGAGTTTATGCCACCGAAGGATGAGGTATTTCCCTTTAAGGAGCAGCCACTGCCTGCTGCTATCTCACCTACTGTCGACTCACCATGATACATTACAGACTCTGATCTAGAGGAGGACGAGGAGGATCCTGAGGAGGACCTTACTGATTATCCTACCGACGGAGGAGACGATGACGATGATGATGATGAGTCATCCGATGATGACAAGGATGATGATGATGATGTTGAGGAGGACGAGGATGAGGAGGAGGAGGAGCACCTAGCTCCGGCCGACTCTGTGTCACCACCTGTACACCGTGTTACTGCTAGGATGTCTATCCGAGAGCAGCCACCTACACCATTTTGGTCTGAGGCAGAGATTGCTAGACTTCTTGACATACCATCACCTCCACCATCACCACTCTCCCCATGGTCATCACCACTACCTCAGATTTCCTCACCATCACTACTAGTGTCATCACCAGTACTTGTATCACCTCCACCACTACCTGCTAGCCCTACTTATCCTTTGGGATATAGAGCTGCTATGATCCAGCTGAGAGCCGAGACACCATCTACTTCCCATCCACTACCATCGAGTACATCACCATTAGGGGCACCACCACTCCTACCTATACCTTTACCTACTCCCTCACCACCTTTACTTATTCCCTCTACTGTCTGTAGAGCAGGTGTTTCCGAGGTTACATTGCCACCTCGGAAGAGGTTGTGTATTGCTCTAGGTTTGAGATATGAGGTCGGTGAGAGTTCATCTGCTCCCACTGCTAGACCCACTGGAGGTCTTAGATTAGACTATGGATTTGTTGCTACTTTGGATGATGAGATTAGGAGAGACCTTGAGAGAGATGTTGGTTATAGGATTACAAACACTTGGGATGAGATGCTTGTGGGCATGCCAGGGGCACCAACGACTGATGACACAGAGTTGGGTCGACGGATGATAGATTTTGTCACGGCGGTCAGACAGGATACAAATGAGGTATATGGGAGACTGGATGATGCACAGGATGACAGGTTATTAATGAGCGGTCGGCTCAACATGCTGTATAGAGATAGACGTGCTCATGCTCACACTACTAAACTGATGGAAACTGAGGCCAGACTTTCTCGTGAGGCTTGGGTTCAGTCGATGGATGCTAGTGACACCGCCCGTTCTAGGGTGAGACCACTAAGGACTATTATATTGGTACAGCAGATAGAGATTACAGGGTTGTGGGCAGCAGACCGCACCCGACAGGCACAACTTATAAAGATACTGACACTGATGAGGAAACTGCAAACACAAGTGACAGCACTCTAGAGTCAGTTAGGACCCGCTAGCGGTCCAGCACAGCCAGAGATACCGGAGGAGGACGGCAGCAGTTTGTAGATTTGGTTATGTTGCAGCTATATTGTATTAGCCTACTAAGTATTACGGGGCAACTCCCGGGTAGTAAGGCTTTAGGTTGTTTATATTTTATTTTGTAACCTAAGGATAGTGATCATTTTGTAACCGAATCAGGTCATGTATGTTTCCAGATTATATATGGAAAGGATGTATTATGTCATGTCTGTAATCGAATTTATTATGAATGAATGTCGATTTAGTTACACCATTGTTAATTTCAATTCAGTTGTACTTTAAGGGTACTGAAGGAGTCATCGAGTTGACTCAGTGGTTTGAAAGAATGGAAACTGTGTTCCGTATAAGCAACTGCTTTGTGGAAAACCAAATCAAGTTTGCCACTTGTACTCTTCTTAGAAGTGCTCTGACGTGGTGGAACTCCCATGTTAAGACTGTTGGTCACGATGTTGCTCATGCAATGACTTGGACAAACCTGAAAAAGAAGATGACCGAAAAGTATTGCCCAATGGGCGAGATTAAGAAGCTGGAGGTTGAGATGTAGAATCTTAAGGTTAAAGGTACTGATGTGGTAAGCTATAACCAACGTTTTCATTAAAGGTACTGATGTGGTAAGCTATAACGAAAAAGATATAGATTATTTCTAAGCTGACGTATCAAAAACGACCAGCTAAACCACATTTTCACAACTTTGACTCTAAAGCAATTTGATGTAAAACGATATTTCGAACAACTTTTTAGTTTTACCCGAGACTTGAAAACAAGAAGAAGAAGGCTAAAACAGCCTCTCAAAATTTTGGAGACCACATACAACGCGTACCGGCACAAAAATAATTAAATTTATTTTTAATTATCACTATTTATTTAATAAAAATATTTAAAAAAATCATTTAACATTTTATTCAAAAACGTTTGTTGATAACGCGAATATTTGAGTTAAAATTCATTTTTATTTTCGGACAAGGCATAACAGGGTCACCAAATAAATAACATATATTTTTAGAAATGTTATAAAAATATTTATTAAATACTATCAAGTAAATACTCATTTTTATCAGAAAAATAATTTGAAACGCAATGGCGCAAGTTTTGTATTTTGAAACATCCGTTAAGTCGCTCAAACGAGTCTCGAACGACTATTTTACAAAATAATACTCAAAAGTTACACTTTTGGTCCCTGGAAAATAGTTACAAAATGAACCCCAAACAAATTGAGACTTGACACTTTTATTTTATAACTTTTAATATAGTTATATATATATATATAAAAAAAGTTATATTCATTTTCATTTTATAAAAATAAACACACACATATTACACATGAACACACACTCTCTCTCTCATTTCCGGCAGCCATCGGCCGCCGCCGGCCACCACGCAGCCGCCGCCGCCGAAAAACTTTTTCGGTGAGTTTACCGGCCAAGTCCAAATATGTTCCTCTCCACCCGATCTATTCGATCCACTATACCACGCACCTCCACCGCCGCTGCCACCCCTATGCCGCCGCTCCATCACCTCCCTACCGGCGCCACCACAGCCGCCCTTCCCCCTCCATTCGGCTGCTACCCCGCGACAGCCACACCACCATCATCATCATCATCTCCGGCCTCCCTCGTCGTCCCCACCATCGTCACGGCCACCACACCACAAGGGTGCGGCTGGTTTGTGTCTCAATAGCCAAAAGGGTGCGCCGGGTTTGGATATTGCACCACAAAAGGGAGCGTTTAATTTCGGCAGCCACCCGAGAGGGTGCGTTCGGTTCGAGTTTGTCACAAAAAGGGTGCGTCGGGTTTGTCTCCGCCGATAAGGGTGAGGTTGGTTTTGTAAAATCAGCCCAAGAAGGGTGCGTGGGTTTCGTGGCCAGCAAGGATGGGTTCGGTTTAAGTTTAACAGCCGCGAGTGTGTTTGGTTTTGCACCGCAGCTAAGTTGCGTTTGGTTTTGATCTCAGCACCACGAGGGTGCGTTTGGTGGGGCAGCCACCACCCTAGGGTGCGTTTGGCTGTTAGACAGCCTATGGGGTGTGTTTGGTTGGTTGGTTAGCACCAGCAGGTGCGTTTGGTTGGTTTAAAAAAAAGCACAAAGGGTGCGTTTGGTTTAACATAAAGAGCAAACGGGTGCGTTTGGTTGGTTTAAAAAAAAGCACAAAGGGTGCGTTTGGTTTAGCAGTATAACCAAACGGGTGCGTTTGGGTTAGTAGGAAAACCGTATAGGGGCGTTTGGGTTCGCAGTTTCACCATAAGGGCGCGTTTGGGTGAGCAGAAACAACTTTAGGGTGTGTTTGATTTATACAAAACGACAAATAAATATAACATAAGGTTTTATAAATATTAAAACTGGATATAATGGTGGATAATTGTTTAAATAATGTGATTAGTTATTATTTTCGGATATATTATATTAGACCCGTAACGGACTTATAAAATGGAAACAATGACAATAACAAATAAATACACTTGAAATTTACTTGGATGCTTTCTATTAAATTGATTTGGAAAGGTTGATTTGCAACAAAGTCTCTCGACTTGGGATCGTTTTATAAACGGAAAAGTCATGGCGAAATTTATATAAATTTCTATATTTAGTAACGATTCACTAAAGCTTCTATTATTTTAGAAACCGATAACAGGGACTAAGTTATATTTTAAAGATATATTAATTTGTATTATACAATAACCCGACCAACGAACGAAAACTATACTTTTACAATGAGACAACTATTTTAGACACGACCCGTCGAGGAAACGAAATATAAATTTATAAAATATTATTTTATATTTTATAATTGTCAGCTAGAAGATAACATAATAATTGTTGTAAAAGCTTTATAAACATCGTTTAACTTAATTAGTAACCTTAAAACGTACGATTACGTTTATGCAAGAACTTTTTATTTAATTAAGTGGTGATTTCAGAAAACGGGTCAAACTAATTGGTTAATTATTTACTCACACTTCTTATATAATACTTGCAAAGTATTATACATTTCATATTAATCTTTGGATTGTTTGTCTTTATTATATAATTCACGATACGAATTATATACTTGTTCATTTTTCATATGTAATATATACGGGATATATTACATACTTTGCGTTACTTTCGATTTATTTTATTTAACCAACCACCAAACTATTACAACTTGGAAATCTAAATCTTTATCAACGTGTCGCGTTGAGGGTTCACAATACATTTCATGTATCCAACTTGAAGAAGTGCTATGCCGACGAACCATTAGCCGTTTCGTTGGATGGACTACACATTGATGACAAGCTTTATTTTGTCGAGGAACCAGTCAAAATCATGGATCGTGAAGTTAAATGGTTGAAGCGAAGCCGCATTCCAATAATCAAGGTTCGATGGAACTCCAGGAGAGGTCCTGAGTTTACATGGGAACGTGAAGACCAATTCCGGAAGAAGTATCCACACCTCTTCACAAAGACTGCACCGTTATCAAGTGCCGCGTCTTAAGCCTTGAGGACAAGGCTCGTTTAACGGGTGAAGACTATAACACCCCGTGTTTTAGGGTCATTTACGACGTCATTAAGTTCACTATTTATTTTTAGTCTTGTACGCGTTTGCTTTTAATTTTAAGTGTTAAGTTAAATCGCGTAAACTAAAAATTATCATTCAACGTAAACGGGCATCAAACAATTAAATGTGTACGTTAAGCAAGTGTTAGATAATTATTTAGAGAATAATTATTAACTTTATACATTTTATTTTTATTGGTTATGTAAAGTTTTTACGTTTCGCGATAAAATACGATTAGGCATTCCCGGAACCACCAAAATTTATATATGCTTTAACAAATACCCAATATTATATCCAATACCTAAAGTTTTATAAAAATTCACCCATGTTAACATTGTTTGTCATATTCTACATAAAATAAATGAAATAGAACATACACCTTACTAGTTATATCTTTATACATTTAAAACTACAACTTATACTTCAAGATAATGCAAGATATTTTATAAATAATGTTAAATATCAAAGACCAACTAGTACTCCCTTCCACCCCCCCTAACCTACGGCTACAACTAGAACAAGGGACAAAAAGCACACAAAAATTTCCAACTTTATATGTACAAACTACAACTAATTAAACCATGAGACTTTTAGCAAGACTTGACCGTTTTACATATATTTTTGGGGTGAGAACATGCTTGTTTACAAATGCATTTACATGGTTGATTACCTGTTTGGTTTACATACTCATTTATATATCTCGCGAGGAGATACAATACTTGGTTTAATTTTTGAACGTAAACACATACTATACTTTTATGATTATGGATTAGCTTAAGTTGCATGAACTGTTAATTACTCGGAGGGTAAGCGCGAATGTTATAAGATAGATCTATTTGGGATTGACAATCCCCGTTCGGGTGACTAGCTATCACTGGGAACGAACGTTATACCATGTCGGATTACGATTGGATTGGCGCCTGCGGGGCCAACAATCACATACACATATTATTTTCAGAAATGCCCGGGTGTCCTTGGAGGGGACACCTATGATGGGTACATATTATTTTCATTAATGCCCGGGTGTTCTTGGAGGGAACACCCACGATGGGAACATATTCTTTTATTACTGCCCGGGTGTTCTTGGAGGGAACACCTACGATGGGTACATTCTTACTGTGCCTTGAATAAAGTGGCATACAAACAGGTCTACGTCGCAGTTTCATGAACTTAGGTGTGTAATCATAATCACAAATGATGACTATTGTATTGGATACAATGGTCATGCATACTTTACAAATCTTGGATTTGAACATATATTTATACATTTTGTGACTATTTAAGGATTGAAATAGTCAGGCATACTTTACAAAACTTTGATGTCAACACTTATGCATACAACTTTGAGGACTATTAAAAGGGTTGAAATGGTCATACAATCATTTTATGATACTGTAGGGAGACAGTAGTCACTAAATGTTTTACATGGTACTGTGATGACACAATGGGCAAATACATTCATTGGAATTTACATTCATACTTAAACTAACCTATGAACTCGACAACTTTATGTTGACCGTTTTAAGCATGTTTTTCTCAGGTGAATTAGATGTTTGGATTATCTGATGTGCATTGGAGTCTAAAATGACAAGATTTTATTCATGGATTTCTACTTATATACAAATGATCAAATCTCGTTGTATCGCTTTTAAGCTTTTCATTGTGATGCAATTATGGGACAAATGTTATATCAATTTTTAGGAAATCAACGAGATTACTTTTCAAACGACACATTTAGAGGTCGTTCTCTTGTATCTAGCGTTGTGTATTATGAAGTAACGCCCCCGGACATAATTCCGCTGCGACATACATTTTTGGGGGTGTTACACTATTCATCTCAGATACATTTTGGAAAATACATTAATTAGATAAAACTTTTAATTACGAAGACGTGCTCGAAAGAATCACTAAAAACGGAGTTAAAACGAATAAGATACGACATTTATGAGTTTACGACGATTAATTTTATAAAAGTATATGAACAATAAAAAGTATTGTTCACCATAGGACTTAAAATATGAACATGTAATATTTTGATAACTCGTCTTAATACGAAAGCATGGACATAAGAAACGTAAGAAACGAACTTAAAACGATAAAGTTACATCATTTTTACTAAAGAGATATTTATAAACGTTTTTACTTTATAAATATGATTTCACAAAATACAATTAGATGGTGATATAGCTATATAGAATTATATATGGTATTAGTTAATCAAAGTACTTAGTAATTATACGACATATATTTAATTAGGTTGCATTCGGTCATTATTGTGACGCATTTTCACGCATTGATTTACATTGTTAACTCATCCACTCAAGGTGAGTTCATAGCCCCACGTTTTACATTTATAATGATTTACAAGTTTTGGGGTGAGAAACATATGCATGCTTTACAATTGGACGCAAGTAGACATTTCACAATACGATTACGTGTTTGCCTAAGTAGCGATAACCCTCTGAGCCCATTATCATGAATTATCAATTACTTGTTGTGAGCGCAAATGTTATAAATAGATCTATTTGGGATTGACATCCCCGTTCGGGTGAGTCATGCTCATTGTGCCGGTATGCCGGACAACGAACGTATACCATGTCGAACATAGGATGTTGCGGGTTAGAACATCATCACGGGCAATGTTGGTAATTTATATTGCAATGCATACATGTCGAGCTTCAGTGTCATGAGCTTGGGGAAACGTAATCACATTTTATGATGTTTGCATTTGTTGCATTATCATGAGGAAACCTTGCGATCCTACATTATACATTTTAGAAACCTATTAATTCACCAACATTATTGTTGGCGTTTTAAGTAATGTTTTCTCAGGAGATCAATGAGGTATAAGACCAGGGATACATTGGTGGTCGTTATTTTGAAAGTCGTATGCATTAAAGATTTGGTTGCATTACATTTTGGGGATATACTTTGTTATGGACTAAAATCTTTGTATTTTGAACAATGAACAAGTAAAGTTTTGGACTTATTTAACAACAATTTGTTAAATCCACTGTATCAGTTTTAAACGACTTTTAAATGGTCGTTCTTATATACATCTTGTGGTATTGATCTATGAAGTACCATCCCCAGACCCATATTCTGCTGCGACCCAATTTGGGGGTGTTACACCAAGTATTAGAGAAAAGAACTTACATGGACCATTATTGCCAAATGACCAAAGTGGTATTAGAACCACCTTGTTTTAGTACTAGAACCACCTTATTCTAGCCTGCAGGGAACATACTTGCCATAATTGCAAACTTGTGCTAGATTTAATGAGATATAATCTCATATGTTCCAAAATATTCTAGCGTTAGGTGGTGTTTGTGGGTGACGAACCAAAAAAGAAAGAAGGGAAAACCAAGTGGCCCAAGTGATCAATTAGGTGTGAATTGAGGTCTCAAATCAAGAAATAAGCTTATTCCAATGATCTTACACAAGTAAGTAATCACCTATTGAGTTGAATTGATAATTTATAAGTTAGGGTTTATGTACCCAATTTAGGGGTTTTGGGTAAAAGGTGTTTTAAAGTAATGTAATAAGGTTATAGTAATTATGGGTTAAGTTATTTTAAATAAAATTAGTAAATTTGTGGGTTTTCCTCATATGATCAAGATATGATCATATGATGATTAAATGTTTTGAAAGGTAAAATAAAATGGGTTGAATAAACCATTGTTATAGTACTTTAGTTATGTGCTTTAAGTGATTATGGTTTATGATGATTTTGGCTTAGGAAGCAAGTGAGGATGATGATGGTGAAATATTAGTAACATAGCTATGGAAGCCAAGTCAATATGGTGCAAAGTAAGGTCTTGGATTAAGGACATATGGATATGAAGTAGAAGGTTTGGAAATGCGATGGATTATGCTTATGAGCTTAGTATTAGATACTGAGCTCGATCAATTGAACCCCAAGTGTCGTAAGATGATTATAATGTTGTTTTATAGTGTCAAAGTTCAGATTTAAGAATGTATATGAGTTATGCTCAAGTCGTGTCTAATTGAGTTAAAAATAGGTCAAAAGGGGTGTTTGGCAAAATACCCGTCGCTTTGTAAAGTACGTATTCAAGGGTAGTTTAGACCATAAATGTTTATGAAAGTGAATTCTTTTGTGTTAATAAATTCTAGAAGTTTGAAGTTATGTTGAGTTATAAAAGTTGAGTTTTGGTCGTTTTACTCGAGTATAAAATCAGGACAACAAGTTGTACAGAAATTGAGTCGTGAAGATGTTTGAATTATGAAAAAATCGCTTAAAGAAGAATTATTGTATAGAGAGTAAGCGCTTATATGAATTACTAATAAAGGAATGAAGTATGATAAGTTATAATGTAGAGAACATGATAAAATATAATGTAATAGAACGACATGGTTAAGTACGAGACGTATATGAGTGATAAAGAATGAATGTAATCTCGTTGATATATGAAAGAGATGTATGATAAGTAAAATGGATAAACGAGTGTACCTTAAAGTAAACTAAATGAATGATTGATAAAGAACAACTAAAATCATGTAAATGAATGAAAGAGATGTATGTGATGAATAAAGTAAAGTAAATAAGTATATTATAAGAATAACCTATGTAAGGTTTATAAGAAAAAAGTTAAGTGAACTAAAAATGATGCTTTGGTATAGAAATTTGGATAAGTTGTCAACTTAGGGTTGACGAGAGAATGATAAATGAAATGTGAAAACATATACGTATATGTAATACATGAGAATGACAAGTATCATTCGGATCTTGTGTAATATAAAGAAAGATGATAAAGTGTGAGCTAGAATTGCGTAAGGCAATAAAATGAAATTGAGAAGTATATGATTAGAAAAGCACGTAAATAACAAAAGGAGTAAAGAATGATAAATTTAAAGATAACTTGGATCCAGTGTGAAAGGTAATGGTATCCTTCGGGATAGCCTAATGTTAATGATGAACGTAATGGTATCATTCAGCTTGGCCAAGCTTGTTCACGTGTAAAGTGAATGTTAATGGTACCGCAAGGGTACATTTAAAGTCCATTTAAGGGAATGTGATAATGATCTGGATCCAAGGCTAAAAGAGGTAAAAATGTAATGTGAGAAAAAGTGAAAGAATAGTGGTCGATAAATGTAATGTATGAACAAGGTTGAAAGTAAAAGTGTGAAAAAGTAGTTTGAGTGTTATGTTAGAAGTGTATAAGTAGGATGATTTATAATCTCTTTATTTAAATGAATTAGGACGCCTCTTCATTTAAATAAAGAAATTGTGAATCACCGAACCATAAATTTATATTTCCTTATTTACATTGATTGGGACGCTTCTCAATGTAAATAAAGAAGTATAAATGAGTGGGCTTATGTGTTCACAGCATAAAATGCGAGGAATTAAAGAAGTAGAAAATAAGAGTATAAAATGAGTTAGACGTCATAATAAATGAGAGTAGACATGACCAAAAGGTTATAACAGCTTTAAGGTTGTGTGTTAAACCTTAAGTTAAATGTCTAGAATGAAATTCAGGTATTAAGTTGAGAAGTTAATCTGGTAGGTAATTCTCGAAATTTAAAAGGAAGTTACTTAAGTAATGCATATAATTGACTTTGATAGTGCCATTTAGATGGTACTTGTTAGAAATTGGTAAGGAATTATCGGCTTTTGAGATAAGTGATTTTATGAGAATTAAGAAAATCCTAGAAAATACATATTAATCTTATTTAGAATGTGATAATAACCGGTATATGAGTTTAGTTCATGTCAATGCATTGGTGAATAATGACGATTTAGTGTTAGAGTTTGACTTGTTTAAAGTCAAAGATGTAATGTTTCTAAATGACAAGTCATCATTGTTGGAAAATTTTAGATAAGTTTGTGAAGTAACGTGTTGATTTTAAGTAGAATATTTGGTGAAGGGGAGAATTTCCATATTGTGATGTGGTGGTAATGACGCGATATCATTAAAAATAGCTGTAATGTTATGATAATTATGTGAATTGGGTGGAAATTTTAGTAATTAGACTTTGTCTTAGTTGATTTCAGGTTGTTAAGCTATATGATTTTATAGCAAATAAATGGATAGAAATTGACGTAATGGATATGAGATGGACATAAGATATAGAAAAGTTTGTGAATGGTCGCAAATATTAAGCAAATAAGATTTCGAGGATGAAATCTATGTAATGGGGTAGATTTGCAACACCCTAAAATCAGGTCTTTAGTATTTTATTATGAAAATGCCATTAGATAGTTTGACTATGACTTTTAGTAGTTTGAATGCGTTACATGATTGGTTACCCGATAGTCAAAATTAAGTTAAATGTTAGTCAAAGTGGTTAGTATACGTTTATGGAAAGTATTATGTGGCCCAAGTATTAGAGAAAAGAACTTGCAGGGACCATTATTGCCAAATGACCAAAGTGGTACTAGAACCACCTTATTTTAGTACTAGAACCACCTTGTTTTAGCATGCATGGACCATTCTTGTCACCATTGCAAACTTATGCCAGATTTAATGAGATATAATCTCATATGTTCCAAAATATTCTAGAGTTGGGTGGTGTTTGTGGGTGACAAACCAAGAAAGAAAGAAGGGAAAACCAAGTAGCCTAGGTGATCAATTAGGTATGAATTGAGGTCTCAGATCAAGAAATAAGCTTATACCAATGATCTTACACAAGTAAGTAATTCCCAATTGAGTTGAATTAGTAATTTATGAGTTAGGGTTTATGTACCCAATTTGGGGGTTTTGGGTAAAAGGTGTTTTAAAGTAATCTAATGAGGTTATAGTAATTATGGGTTAAGTTATTTTAAATAAAATTAGTAAATTTGTGGATTTTCCTCATATGATCAAGATATGATCATATAATGATTAAATGTTTTGAAAGGTAAAAGAAAATAGGTTGAATAAACCATTGTTATAGTACTTTAATTATGTGCTTTTAAGTGTTTATGGTTTATGATGATTTTGGCTTAGGAAGCAAGTGAGGATGATGATGGTGAAATATTGGTAACATAGCTATGGAAGCCAAGTCAATATGATGCAAAGTAAGGTCTTGGATTAAGGACGTATGGATATGAAGTAGAAGGTTTGGAAATGCGATGGATTATGCTTATGAGCTTAGTATTAGATACCGAGCTCGATCAAGGTTGAACCCCAAGTGTCGTAAGATGGTTGTAATGTTGTTTTGTAGGGTCAAAGTTCAGATTTAAGAATGTATATGAGCTATGCTCAAGTCGTGTCTAATTGAGTTGAAAATGGGTTAAAAGGGGTGTTTGGCAAAACACCCGTCGCCTTGTAAAGTACGTATTCAAGGGTCCTTTAGACCATAAATGTTTATGAGAGTGAATTATTTTGTGTTAATGAATTCTGAAAGTTTTGAAGTTATGTTGGGTTATAAAAGTCGAGTTTTGGTAAATATTAAAGCACATGAAAGTTCCACTCCGATGAGATACCACCGGCTCTAGAGAATAAAAATGAAAAGCGGAGATGACGGGGTCAAAAATAGTATCCTCACTCCCGGAGGGGAGAGGAAGAGGAGATTCCACCGGATAGGTGAAATAAGAAAGAAAAATTCGGATAACATATGTGAAGGAAAGATAATGGCGATCCTCAAAGGGTAAATTCACATATGTTGGAGAATTTTTTTTCTCATAAATCTCGGGGTCAAAATTTTTGACAATACTCTTTAAATCATCTTTATCAGGTTCATCCTTTAAGCTCTTCGGGTCATGATCTAAAAACACCTCAGGAGGGAGATTAGGGATAGTGTCATTTATAAGCAAACTTTCAAGATAGATTATATTTCCCTCTGAATCATGATAACCGTTCTCAATATCCGTAGAAATATCCATATCTAGAAAAGCATCGATCTCATCAATATTGCCTCTTGGGTTGAAACACTCATCCTCATTAGCATCGGAAAGAGGTGTGACTAACAAAGCAGGCTCATCAAGGTAAGAAACATAAGAGTCCTTATTCTCGATGTCCTCTAACACCTTATCAAAAAGAGGATTTACGTCGCTAGAAATGTATTCGTTATCAAATTCAAAAAGAGGGTACGAGTAAATTTTAACATGATCTTCTAGAACGTCTTCATCGGACAGTGACTCGTCATCACTAGAGGTAAAATCGTCATTTGAATCAAAGAGAGGGTTAGAGAAAGTCACGGATTTTTCCTCATAAACGTTAATGGGAGAGAAATTATCACACGAAGGTAAATCACAAACACTATCACTCTCGGATGCATCCTCGGACTCACTTGGGATTGGAACAAGGTCCTCAACACTAGACGTTATTACTTTGTTCGATTCTTTTTCAGGAATAGTGCTAAGATGCTCATCCCCCACGATGAGAGAGTCCTCGGGCTCCATAGTCGGTAAGACGGGTGTGATTGCAATAGACTGAGGAAGTTGAGAAATAATTTCATTCAAAGGAATAGTACTCTCCTCGTAATCATCGTTGTCATCGTCATCATAGCAAAAAAGATTTGAAACGTTGCGAATGATAAGTACTAAGATTAGCCACCTGCTCTAAATATTGAAGCTCTTTCTTTTTATTAATTTCAATACTCATTCCATTGAATTTACCTTTGAGCTCATCAATTATATCTTCACATTCCCTTCAAAAATGAATATCTATTTTATCATTACGATAATCTTTAATCCCTAAGTCATTACTTAAACTTTTCATTTCATCTAAATAATGTTGCTTCAGATCCTCCATTTCTTGGAGACTCATTTCACGAGGAGGTGATTGATTGATATTAGCCGCCTGCTGTCGTTCGCGAAATTCCTCAAACATAGATTGTAAACTTTCAATGATTTCTTTATTTAATTTACTTATCCACTCTTGATTTATAATCGGAAGCTGATGATCGATGGAATACTGCGGGGGTTGATCAAAACCGGAATAATCAGGCTCAAAATAGTTTTGATTCATCGGTTGACATTGAAAAGTCTCATGAGGACCCCCACAGTTTTCACAGCAAAGATATTGTTGTGGAAAACTCGGTGAATTTTGTGGATAAAAATTATCACTAAAGTTTTGATTGTAGCTCGGTTCCTGCTCATAGACAAGCGGAAACCGAGGTGGACAATCATAACCATAATGAGAATCGTTCCCACATAACTTGCGCGAGTATGTCTCGTACTGGGGATGTGGAGGTGGGTAAGAAAAATTGGGTGTTTCATTATAAGAATAAGGATTTAGGTCATAGACAAACTCATTTTCGGATCCTACACTGCTACAGCCCGGGCAGTTTCCACCATTAAACGGACCTCCATACCACGAGCAACCAAAATTGTTATATGAAGACATGTCGAAGAATTAAACGTAATAAGAGGATAAAGGAGAATATTTTTAAATTTTTATAAAGATAATAAAAATAAAAATAAAAATAAAAATATTTTTGGTATTTTTTAATACATAAAAAGAAAAGGAAAAATAAAAATAATTTTTTTTTAATATTTATTTAAAGAAAATAAAATGAAAATACTTTTGGTATTTTAAAATTTTAATGAAAGAAAATAAAATAAAATAGAAAAAGGAAAATATTTTTGGTTTTTATATATTTTTTTATAAGTACGAAAATAAACTTTCAAGACGAAAAGATCTCCAAGGCACTAACTACAAACACTTCGCGTAAATCGTACACCTCTCCCCGGCAACGGCGCCAAAAACTGATTCGATAAAATATATAATATATAACATCAAATAGTAATAGTATAGAGAGTATCCCGTTTGATATAAAAATTGCTTGAGGACAAACAATATTTTATCTCCCGGATGTCGTATCCCGATGAGAGATGAATTTAAAATCCACGAAAGTGTTTTGTTTGATGCTTGAATGACAAATATTTTGTTTTTTGTTTTAAAACTAATTTTAATCACTAAAAATTACCAATCTAGAATTACTAATAATAAAACTACCAAATTTAAAGCTAAATGATCTAAAAGATATTTAAGAGACGATAATGCTTGCTAAGTGATGTGAAAAGTTCATTAAGTGTGAATTAAGGTTCATTAACGAATTAATTTCTCTTAGAAAAGATCATTATCTCACAACGTTGGTTTATTTTGACAAAAACCTCTTAAAAGATATTAATTACTAGATGTGTAATTTGACTATTTCTTCGGCTTTTGCCCTTCGAAACTTTCAAACTATAAATCTAAATAATCGAAGATTATTAATTAAATAAACCCTTTTTCAAATCCACACTTAATTTTCAATTCACAATATCACTTAACAAGCACTAATTAAACTATTTACTACGCTTAATGATATATTAAGCAAAGCAAAACATTTTATTCTAAGCTACACTAGTGAATTGAAAAGGGATAGAAAATGAAACCGAATCGAAGAGCCGCAAGTAAACGATAACACCCGATTTAACAAGCTAAAGAAAATAGTCAAATTCTATCTAGCTTATTCAACCCTTAAGCTCCTCGTCTCATGAGTAGAATCGTAACGCCGAACAATAAGACATTAGAGTTAAATCACAAAATTAATAATAAACAGTGGCTAGAAGTAACCGAATTCATTTGCACTTTTTATTTCCTAATTGAATCAAAATGGGCTTTCAGTGGGCTATAAACTGTGATCTACACACTCCTATTGTTACTCGAATAAGCCAAATTAATATATAACACATTCGTGAACAAATCCCACTGTCAATGTGCGGACAAATCAACTGTCGTTTTGACAGTGGGCCACAGTGCTACAGTATCGGGCTCTCATTTTGGGTCAGCCCCGATTTTAGGTTTTTTTTTAATTTTGTATGCACAAAGTAGGAGGAAAAAAAATATTACAAAAGTTCCGATTTATTCAGATAAAAAATACCCGCGGAAACATCTTTGATACCTAATAACTTTAAAATAATCGATATGGTCACAAACGTACAACCCATTATATTAAAAAAAAACCCATATAGCATAAAAAAAACACTTTAAACATGAGGCCCAACACATAAGCCATATAAAAAATTATTACTAATATACACATTTGTCGACAAACTAGCCTAAAATTCGAATAAAATGTGGCTCAAAAAAAAGATATCGAGCCGTCCCAAAAAA
>BQNB010096883.1:0-25517 GCA_026074375.1 Tanacetum coccineum | reverse complement strand
TATTCATTCCAGCAAATAAGAAACGAACCAATGATCTTTTTTCTTCATTCGATTATACAAGAACACAACATCTAGATCCTTTGGAGGGTCACAGGTAGGGTCGACTTGTGATTGTATGAGTTTTCTTGTAATTTAGAACGAACCAAAGATTGATGGTAACATAATTGTTATACATCATCTTTAAGTTCAAAAATTGAAAGAGGATTTTACCTCAACACAGATCGATGATGATGAGATCTTTCGTGTTAATGATCTTTATTAGGATTTGACGATTAATGTCACAACACGAAAAACACGAATCAGAGATTGTTATATCATTTTAGTTCGAGTCGTGTTTGATGATTGGAGATGGAGTTGTGAGATGGTTGAAGATGATGTTATAGGTTTAGTTTGTGAATTTGTTGGTTGATTATGACGATGAGTTTTTATAGGATGAGTTGGATTTGAGTGTAGTTGAATTGTGAAGAGGCTATGATGTTGTTGATGGATTGTTGTTTGATGTTGTTTGTTCAGTTTCTTTTGGTTGACAAACTTGACATTTGAGTTTGACCGGGTCAACTCGAAAAATACCGAGTTGACTCGGTTTGAGTCTTGCATTTTTACCAAAACGCAACCACCCACAACACAAAACGCAACCTCGTTTTTTTTTTGATCAAAACGCAACAGAGTCAAAACGCAGGCAACATGACTTTTGTACTTTCTTGTTTAAGGGTCTTCAATCGTCAAAACGCAAGAGTATTGAACCAAAACGTAATCTGCCAAATCTTGTTTTTCAAAACGCAACCAGGAACATAAGAATAAACCCAGATGTGTTTCTTTGACTTTTAAACACCATAAAAAGTAATAGGTTTTAACTAGCAGAATCTCAGTAACATAAACAACATGTTTCAAATTTGTGGTTGATTCTTAAGAGGAAGAACACATAAACCACAAAAAAAAAGAAACTGTTAAAAACATTAAATGAACAGCAACCAAGACAAGACTCTGATGAACAGTAACCATATGAACAGTGACGTAAACAGTAACAACAAACACATGATACAATACACCCCTGCAGCTCTGATGCTAATTGTTATCCCATAAAGATTCATATAACAAGAGACATGATCCGGAGGTCGAGGAGGATTGAACAAATGTTTAGCCATATTATTTAGTGAGAGAAAGGAAAGATGTGTGTTTTCTATAGAGAGAAACACACACCTTATTACAAGTGAAATGAATCCTCACCCTTCCATGGAAGTATGGAGGGGATATATATAGTCCGGGACACAATCTACTTACTACACTTGACATTTCTAGTCCCTGTGTGTCCGACTAATATAAACTAATGTAATTCCGTATTAGCCGACATATTTTAATGCTAACACTTCCAAGCTACGAAGCCCAAGACTGCCCTCACTTAGAGGGAGACAAATGTCGACCCATGCAACCTTGGCTTTCCCACGTTTATAATCACCATTACACCAAAGGAAACCACATATAAGGTTTTGAATATCAAGAATAATACCTTTAGGAATAGAAGAAACCAACGCCCAGTAGATATGCCTGGAAGAGATGACCGACTTACACAATTGAAGACGACCAGCAAACGATAGCGACTTATTTTTCCAATCTCCAATCCTATTCTTCGATTTCTCCACAAGGACTTTACAATCCTTATTTAAAAGCCTCAACGAAATAAGAGGGAACCCAAGATATTTAATCGGCAGCTCTCCTTCTGAAAAAGGCATGATGTTAAGAATAGTAATCTTAACATGATTCAAAACATTACAAAAGAATGTCGTGCTTTTAGGGATACTTGGAACTAAACACGAGATGAGCTTAAATTCATCAAGAGACTCCATAATAACATGAGCTGATTCAACATCACCTCGAGTAAACATAAAAAGGTCATCTGCAAAACAAACACTAATGATTTGTAGCTCTTCACAATGGTTATGATATCGAAAGGAATCTGATTCCCTAACCTTTCTTTTCAACATAAGGGTTAACACCTCCACAAAAAGCGTAAAAAGGTAAGGAGACATAGGGTCTCCTTGTCTTAAACCTCTTTTGCCTTTAAAGAACCTATAAACATCGCCATTAATACAAATAGAAAAAGAGGCAGACGAAATACACACCATGGTCCATTTGATCATAGTGGGATGGAAACCAAAACACTTGAGAATGTTACCCAAGAAAACTCAATCAACCGTATCATACGCCTTCTAGATATCCACGTTAAAAGCACATCTAGGAGGGCCACGATTATGATGATAATTATGCATAAGCTCATGAGTAATCACAATATTATCAGAAATCCTCCTACCCTGAACAAAATCTGACTGATTATTACTAACAACCTCCTTAATACCATCAATAATAAGATTAGTAATGATTTTACTAATGCATTTATAGATAACATTATAACACGATATCGAACGATAATCATTATTTTTCAGAGGGGTAGATACCTTAGGAATAAGAGAGATATAGGTATGATTAATTTCTTTAAGAATATGCCCATTAACAAAAAAATCACGAATAGCCTTACACACATCCACGCCCATAATATCCCATCCTTTTTTGAAGAAGGCAGAAGTGTACCCATCCGGACCCGGAGCTCTATCATCCCCGATGCTAAACATGGCCTCCTTGATCTCCAAATCAGAAACATGTCAAACCATATTCAAGTAAGAAGACTTAAAAACTTTAGAAGTAAATAAGCCCTCAATATTATGATTAGTAAATGTCATTGTGCTACCAAGAAACATCTCATAATGCGAAACAAAAGCACTTGGAACAGCAAGACCAGAGAATATCACGTTATGCTCATCCTTGATCACCTCTATTTGACATCTTTGATTTCTACTTTTAACGGACTTGTAGATATAGGCAGAATTTGAATCACCAACTTGTAACTATTCAACCTTAGCCTTTTGCTTTAAAAATCGCTCCTCGTTCAATTTTACCTTATTAAAAGCGTGCACATAAACAGCTTCCTCCTCCCTAAGAACCAAATCAGTCTGGTTAAGACCCAAGGCTTTTTTTAACCTCGTCCAACTCATGTCTCAACTTATTAACTTGATCATGTAAGTTACCCTGATCATGAAGCAATTTACGCAATGGCTTCTTAAGGGACTTAAGCTTACTAACAATCTGGTACATAGAATGTCCCGCCACTTGCTTGTTCCACTCAATAGCGACCACATGCGGAAAAGACACTTTAAAAGTTAGAAAATTAAAGAACTTAAAAGGCTTTTGCTTCCTACCAGATAAGGTTGGGATCTTTAGGACCGTCAGGGAATGGTCTGATATCCTATAAGGTTGAAAAAGAGCATATGTTGCTAGAAACGAATCAACAAACTCCAGGTTCCCTATTATCCTATCAAGCTTAAGAAGGCCCCCTTCACCCCTTGGTTTTTGATTCCACGTGAAGTGAATACCCGAGCAATTGATGTCCATGACCTCAATTGGGGACACACAATCCTTGAATTCGATCATGGCAGAGTTGAACCTAGAAGAACTCGAATGGCTATATTCTAAATTAAGAGCTACATTGTAATCTCCCATAAGAACCCACGGCATACCCCGAACAACAAGTTTATGACACCCTAAATCAACCCATAATTAATGCCTTTCAATAGGGCTATTAGTAACATAAATAAATGAACAATATAAGCTTTGATTAGTGACTTTATGAAAAACTTTAGCATGTAAAGCTTGATTCATCATAAATACCACCAACACATTAACAACCACGGAGTCCCATCCCAATATAATACGACAACCCTTAGCACATAAACTAGCATTAGAAGTCTATTCCCAGATCTTGAAAACTTTAGAACAAACATTAAAAAGCGTAGAGACATCCACATGAGACTCAAGAATAACACATACACTGAGTTGATTCTCATTAACAACATGCCGAACCTCAGATTGTTTTGGGGTGCGGTTCAAGTCCCGTATATTCCATGTCGCCATGCTAAACATTAAAACCAGTTAGGAAGGGAGTGCTTACCCCCTTAGATTGTGTTACCTTCGGCATAGGCTCCACATAAACCTCCTCAACTTCACTATCCGTATCCAAAGACTCAAGTTGATCACCTCTATCCCGATCATCACCATTACCTCCACTACATTCACCCGCCTCGCTTGCACGAACCAGGTCATCTTGTTGACTTAGAGTCTCAAAGGGATTTTTAAGATTAAGAATCGGGTCCTTTTCAGTAGCTTTAAAATTTGAGGATTGAGATCCTTAAGGCTGGTAAACAAATGTAGTTTTAGGCTTGTTAAATTTCAAGCCCTCAATGAGTTTTGACTGACCATTATTCTTCTTCTTGCCTTTCTTCTTTTTGTTTCTTACAATAGTAAAACTATCCTCTTGAACTTGCTCTTTTTATTTTTCTTTTACTACTTCAACAGGTCGCTTAGGGCAAGACTCCATATTATGTCAAAAAACATGGCAATCATGACATGTAGGAGGATGCCACTCGTATTCCACTTTAATTTTCTCTTTCGTGTATCCCTCTCCCTCTACCACTGGAACAACCATTTTGACAATTTGTTTGAGTTCTTTATCATCACTCACTTCAATTAAGGCACGGTCATACCCAATACGACCCCATAGATCAGCACACATGACAGTTGTAAATGCATCTAGAAATGATCGGAGTACCAATTTGTGAAGCAATTAAGCTTAAACCATCCTCGGAGTATGCAACCACAGGAACCTTGTGCATCTTAACCCACACAAGGACTTTCTTGACTTCATCATTTGAAAAGGACAAATTAGGCGACCATTTGTGAAGAATAATAGGTGTACTTCGAATCATCCATAGGCCTTGTTGAGGGACATGCTCAACACTTGTTTGCGAGTCAAATTTGAAGTAGAACAGATCATCATCATCATGAATAATGTTCTGAAATCCAAACTTCTTCCAAGTATTTGTAACATAATTTTGAACCAAAGGGAATGCAACTTTTTTCCCCACAAAAAACCCTACAAGAGCGTTTTCAAACCTACGTGCATCGCAAGTATAGAATCCATAGGTACCAAGAGATCGGTATCCTCCGCCTTTTCCTATTTAAATAGGGTTTCGAAGTTAATTTTTGAGGGTGGACGTTCTGAACTTGCATCACTTGTACTCTCCTTTTCAGTACTAACATTAGTAGCAAACGAACTCTTCATATCATGTTGACTTGGTTGCTCCACATTTGGCTTAACTGACTCGACCCTTGACGGTTGAGTATTAGTTACGAACCTCCTAGCCATCATAGGCTTACCATCAATACTTATGAATTTAGTAGCAAGATCACCAGGCTTAGAATTCGGTGATTTTAACAAGTTTTTTGGTTGTGACATTATCACAAACATTTGATATTTTATTCTAATAGAATGACCTTTTAGATTTTAGATTATATTATTATTCATCCAGTTCGATTTGATTAAACTTTTATAAGGGTTAACCATCACTAAAACGGCGGACGACGGATAACCGTTTAGTTCGGTTACCCGCATGTCCGGTTGCCAAGTACAGTTTGATTTTGGTTAGTAAAATGAACAACTTGCCCCAATGGATAGCTGAAATTTTTAATCAAACCAAACCTTCCCGTAAAGACCCCTAAGAGGGCTCGGTACCATGGCTGGTAAAGTTGGTGCCATGGTACCAGCCCAACTTTGAGAACGGCACACGACGCCAGCACTTGTGCCATAAATACCAGCCCTCATTGTTGGTTTTGTGTGTGTGTGTGTGTGTTTATGTGTGTTTGTGTTTATGTGTGTGTTTGTGTTTTGTGTTTCAAAGTGTTTTTTATGTAGGTAGAGGGCGCAACACGTAAGAAGAAGAAGAAGCTATATTAATAAAACAAAAATAATTAATTTTTTTTTAATTTTTGTTTAATTTTAAACCTTATTGTTATATAAGTTGACATTATTAGTTCCTCGCAGTGTTTTTCTTACACTATATAAATGAAAAAAAGCATGAATCCAGGCGTTATATCCACCACAAAATGTGAAGTGTTCTAATTTTAATGAATTTTATTTTAGTTATATTGTGTATGTTTTATTTTATGTAAATGGAAAAAAATGGCCAACACACTACATTTTCTGGTGCCAAAGGATACGGCACAAAATGTGGTGCCAAATGATTTCTGGTGTCATATGGGCTTTTGCTGACGTGGCAGTACTTTTTGCAAACGGCACGAGCCCAACGGCACCACGGTACCCAACTCTCTAATAGTGAAAATTATGGGATGCATTGTTCATTAAATTAGATCGAGCATTGTGGTAATATATTCTGGCTAAGTCCCTGGTTTCGGCCCTTGGTGATTATGTGATGAGTTATTAGTACTTATCATGGACCCAACCCTTTAAGTCCGGATCAAGACCGGGAAAAGATCAAAGCCCGTGATCATCGTCGGTGTACAACAAACTCCATGCTTACAATGCACGTGAGGTGTTTAGTGTGTTGGTGTACATGCTAATAACCCTTTTGGTGGAAACATGTTTTCTGCTACAAAAAAAACTCAAAATAATTCGTTCCCTATATGCTTTTATTCGTCAAACCGTATAAACATTACACTTGTTTTTTGCTTGTCCAATATTTCTTTTGTAATTTTATGGCCCACATGTTTGAAGTTTATTTTGTAATGTCATAAGTTTCATAAGTTCATTTATTAGAGTATATTTTGTCACACATGTTGGTAGTTAATGGATATTTAATCTTTGATAACTGATTTTGAAGATTATTATTGCAAAAAATAAAGATTTTGAAAGT
This sequence comes from Tanacetum coccineum, assembly GCA_026074375.1. NCBI lineage: Eukaryota > Viridiplantae > Streptophyta > Magnoliopsida > Asterales > Asteraceae > Tanacetum > Tanacetum coccineum. The sequence goes on along the minus strand of BQNB010096883.1, from coordinate 18,759 downwards.
ATATTAATGCAAGAAATATTGTTTTGGAATACAAACAATCTAACTTTTATTACTGTAATATTTTGTAATATCCGAACTTTCATATGCTTACTGTAATGTTTTTAACTTAATTACTAAAAAATTTAAGCCCTAAAAGTTTATATACCTGAACTATAAAAGCGTTTTTTTCTAAAATGTGCCATCAAGACACATATATATTAGATATTTGCGTTTATTTTTAAGAAGAAGCTTTGAGTTTTATAAATAAACTTATAGCATATAAGGACACATGTTCACCCTTTATAAAATAAGGTTTTATAAACTTATCACACAAACGAAAACTTATAAATAGTAAAAGGGTAGTAAAACTCTAAGCAAATATGTAAACGTATAATGCTACAAATTTAATAAAAATACATTCCAAGCTAGTCAATATCAACAAAAATAAACGTCTTAAAAATCCCAAGAACGAAATATTATTAATTTATTTTTGGTATTGTAATTGTAATCTAGTAGTAATTAATGATATTATGTTTTGTAACTTTGTATATTACTATAGTTAAAGGAATGCTTGTCACCTACTCTTTTAAGTTTCAACACACTCTCTTTACTTAAACTTGATACAAACCATTAAACCATCAACCCACATACACTTTTAGTGTGAGAATAAACACTCAAACAATGGACAAACACCAATGCAAACTATGCTTAAAAATCTTCACAAATGGTAAAGCATTAGGTGGTCACATGAGATCTCACATGCTCCACCACTCTTCGCCGCCTTCACCACCTTCCTCTTCGTCCGAAAACGAAGCAGACTGGTCAAGAAAAGTCACAAAACACACTTTTCGACGAAGACGGTCTAAACGAATAAGAAGACCAGAAGAACAGTCATCAGTGAGTTCAATATCGAACACTTCACCAGAAGAAGATGTAGCCTTTTGTTTAATGCTGTTATCAAGGGACACATGGTCTGATATGGATGATATCAAGTCGAAAAATAGTACAAGAAGTAAGTTTAGATGTGAAACATGTGACAAAGTGTTTAAATCATACCAAGCATTAGGTGGTCACAAAGCAAGTCACAAGAAGATGAAGTTGAATCATGGTGACAATGATCATAAGACAAAGATTGTGTTGAGTGGAGATATTAAGGTACATGAATGTGATGTTTGTTTTAAAGTGTTTGGTTCTGGACAAGCTCTTGGTGGACATAAAAGGTCACATGTTAATGTTGGAAAACCTAAGATTAATTTGATTGATCTTAATCTTCCTGCACCAATTGATGAAGAGTATAATGATGATGATGCTGGTAGTCAATTTGAGGCTTCTGTGGTTAGTGATGGTGAATTTGTTAATTAAATCCCATTAATGGAAATGGAAAGATTGAATTAAAAGTAAAGTTTTTATTTTTGTGATCTTGTTCAGAAATAGTTGTCAGGGGGTTTAATTTTAGTATCAAATTTAGTAAAATGTTAATCTTTTCTGACTCTATTTGAGTAATTTTGGAGTTCTTCTATGCCAAAATTTTGTTTTACTGTTACATGTTTATTTTGAGACATGTAATTAATGGAAATTTATGATAATTTTGATTTTGGCATTGCTCCTCTGTTATGTTACTTCTATGCCTTATGTGAGTGGCACATATTGTCAAATTAATGGAAAGAGTTTTAATTTTATGTAGTTAATAACACTCTTTTTGACTAACTAGCTAGGGGTTGTTTCTTTTTAATTAGTGGGTCTAACTTTTATTGCCAATTATTGGGTAGGACCATAAAAACCACTCTTTTTTGAATAAGAGGCAAAACTAGACATATATATCTACCTCTTGGAGTGTGATTTGAAGTATTGAAAGTAGCATTTAAGAGCTAGTAACTTAGAGCATCTACAATGCTAAAAAGTCTTTATGACCTTTTGCATTTAATGTCATTAATGCACAAGATATTAATGCCTAATAGGTTTTAGCAAAAGCTTTTTGTTGGGCAAGTTATTGTAAAAAGCTTTTACAAAACTTCATGCTCCAATGCAAAAAAGTTATTTCAAAAGCTTTATAAACTAACAAAAAGCTTTTCATTGTTGTATGCATTGGGGATGCTCTTAGTAATGAATTGGATAGATAGACATTAAATTATAGAGATTTGCTACATCCACAAAATATTTACAAACAAACATCCACAAAGAGGTGTTGTTAATGTGTGATAGGTGTATTTTGATACATTTTTTTTTTTGAATTAAGCCAATCAAAAATAAACAACACCACTTTGTGGATGTTTGTTTGTAAATATTTTGTGGATGTAGCAAATCTCTAAATTATATTTGTGTCGAAGTTACTATAGTAATTAACACTAATATCTTCATTAACTCACTGAAGATATATACAATATATCACTCCGGAATTAATTGTAGGGGCAATTTCTGGAATTTTATCATAGGGGTGTTGTTATACATGCCTCTTCTAACTCATCTTTTCCCCACCTTTTCTTACCTATATTAACACTAGCATACAGTTTTTTATTAGTTTTTTTTTTCACTTTTGTCTTTTACTTGTCAAAATTTTTTTACTTGTCAAAATTTTAGTTTTATGTTTTGTATTTTTTTTCATAGTTTTATAAAAAAAACAAAATTATAAAAAATTTAAAAGTTAAAAATAAAATAAAACAATAAGTAGAGTATCGGTATCCATTTTGAGCGAGTTTAAATATCCATTCCCTTATTATATAGGTTGTTCAATAGTAAAATCAAAACTTAGCCTAACGCTATTTATTTGTTTTTCCTTTATATGTTACTATTTTTTTTAACGGCAATTTTTTCTATCTTACAAATATATATTTCACGCATGCTTTCAGCGAGACTTGAACTTACAACCTTTGGCATGTTACTACTATATAAATCATCCATTAACTTAAACAAAGAAATTATGCAGTAATTAAGTGGGTCCAAGTTTATACTTTTTAAGATAAAGAAATAGGTTAAAAACGAGTATTGAAGAATTTGGGATAAAAAAACGTGTCTCGAAAGTTGAATATAGTATGATATGAAAAAAGAAAACTACTTGGAAATAGACGTGCGCAAACCGGTTAACCAGTTCGGTTCGGTTTCAGTCAAATATGAACCTGTTTCGGTCAACAAACCAGTTTGAGAAAAACCAGAGCCGGTTTGAAACCGGTTTGTGGTGCGGTTTGAGTCGAACCGATCCCACCGGTTTGGAACCAGTTTGGAACCGGTTAACCACCCAAACCAGTTTGGAACAGGTTTGGAATTTTTTTTTTCTTTTTTCGTTGTTTTGTACACTATAAACGGAATAAACTTCAACTTTTATTTAATAGAAAAACCCAAATACAACAGAAACGAAATACATTGGAAAGGAAATACAACACAATGCAATGAAATTTAAAATACAACATCAACAACATAATGCAAGCGAATTAAAAATACAACATGCTAATCGAAAATTAGTACTCATCTTCGGCTTCTTCGCTGCTCACCATATAATCATATCGTGGTCCTCCCGGAGACATAGTGCCTTCGCTGCTAGCATCTAGTGCAATTTCTTCATCAGATAGTGGAATGGCTTCATTTTGTTGCACCTCGTCATCAAAGACACCTTCTTCAAAGTCCAAGGGTGTTTCAAGAGGGCATTTGTCTTGTTTACGCTCTTTAGAGTCCAAGTGATCCTTCAAACACATGCACATCTCTAAAGACGTCGGAGTGAGTCTTGTTCTTCGGATTGACAACACCTTCCCACTTGTTGAAAATGCGGATTTAGAAGCTACCGAAGAAGCTTGTACACTTATTATATCCATGGCCATGCGAGATAGAACGGGAAACATTGTTTCCTTTTCTTTCAAAAAACCTAAGACATCAAAACTTGCAAAGTCTTTGGGATGAAGATGTGTGACAAAATCCGAATTGACATATCGCTCATATTCGCTAGACATTGTAGGATTAGTAGTCCTTGCCTTTTTTTTATATGTGCTTTCAGATCGCTTAGCAAACGGCTATACTTATTTACGCCACTAACCTTCGATGAAGTAGCCCCACCACTTGTTTGAGATGATTGAGTTGGGTTACCATATTTTGCATAATAAAGATTGTACAAACCATCCAAAGATTCATTAAAATAACTTTTTGACTTAGATGCAAAAGTATCATCAAAAAACTCCAATCCCTACTTATCGACTCCATAAGATAGTCTACCTCGTTTACATTAAAACATGGATTTAAAGCGGCTGCACAAGGAATTATCGATGGCATGTGTTGAAAATACTTCCTAAGTTTTTTCTTCATTGGTTTAATCATACTTGACAATATACCTCCCTCAAGTTCATATTCTCTTAAATCCGTACTCATGAAGAAAATCTGTTGAAGTACCAGTGGAGATGTTGGGTAGTAAACCCCCGATAAAATTTCTGTGGCATTGTTAAACACTTCAAGTAATTGGGTTAAAAATTGAATAATAACCTAACTTTCAGCCGAAAAATGATTACACATATTCTTATTGGCCAAAACGTCATGATAATACGCCAAAGTAGTTTATTGTTTCAAACCACTTAGGAACATATGATAAGTGGAGTTCCATCATGTTGGAACGTCCCAATTTGGTCGTAAACAAGGTTTCTCTGCATCTTTACAGATTTTAACATTGCGTTGTTTCTTGCACTTGATTTGAAAATATCTTTTAACATTGTCTTAAAAGACTATATTATTGCATCAATCGCGGGGATAAAACCTACCCCCATTGGTGGATCGTATTTTAATTTTAGTTTATCCATGGCGGATGTGTTGTTGCTAGCATTGTCCAATGTAATTGACATAACTTTATCTTCCAAGTTAAAATTGGTAAGGACTTTTGTCAACATTTTAAACAAGGCTCCACCCGTGTGAGGAGACGGAAACTCTTCGAATGAAATGACCCGCTTCATCATTTGCCAAGTACCGGGTTCAATCCAATGTGCGGTAACACACATGTAAGAACCGGGCACCCCATGAGGAGCGGACCATACATCCGTTGTTAGGTTGACACAAGCATTTATGTTACCAAAACTATCAATTATTTCTTGTTTAGCCGCCAACCATAGTTTCATTGCATCACGTTTGAGAGTAGAGCGACTTACATGAGTGTATCTTGGTTGCATAGTGTTCTGGAACACCCTCGTTGTTTGCTCGTGGTCAAAGTGGTTGAACGGTAACGCTCGTTGAATCACCAAACCCGCGAATTGTTCACGAAGATAATCCGGATCGTACCTGAAAACACTCCCATCTCGAGCCATAGACGTTTGCCCCGCTTCCGAATTCTGGTTCTTCTGTGCCTTCTTTGCTTCACAATGCGGATGCTCTATATGATTCCTCAACGTCGTGTTGGAACCGACCGATAAGAAATGAAAGCAATGCTTGCATTGAGCTTTTTGCGAGTTGTCGGTCATTATGCAAAGGTTGAAGTCTTTCCAAATCTGAGGGTTTCGATTGGTTGATATGATTTCACGAATTGTCGGTGCACTTGTTGAACCAACACCGGTGGTAGCTGAGGCGGATGCGGATTCACTTGCCATTGAAAGAAATTTGGTTTTGCTTTGGAGAGTTTTTTTTTGCTTAGGATTGTGATTTTTGAGTTGTGATTAACATTGAAACACAACCTCTCTATTTATAATGAAATAAAATAGCACAAAGACTGTGAAGATAAGTATGTAGGTGGACAAGATCCATAAAAATAAGCATGTGAAGATAAGATAAGCATGTGGGGGGACAAGATCCTTGTGGGAGTGGGTGGACAAGATGAAAAAAATGCCATAAAGTGAGCATGTGGTGCTAGATGTGGGTGGGTCGTCAAGATCCAAAAGAAAAATCTGGTTTAAGATAAGATAAGCAGCAATGAGTACAAGATAGAGATAAGAATTGGTACAAGATTCGTCAAAAAGAGTTATGAGACATGGGAAGAAAATGTTTTATACATCATTTTACCCAAAACATACTTATATCAACAGAATAACGCTATTTTGAGGCCCGGAAACGACCCCGGATAAAAAGGCAAAGTGTCATGCTCACATACTTAATTTATTTGCCGTTGGTCGTTTCCGAGTGACCATTGCGAATTTAAGCCAATCAGGACTATCATAAAATTTGTTTTGCCGCAATATAAATTTTTTTGCCGCAAAATGAATTTGTTGCCAAAAAATATATTTCTTGCCGAAGTTCAGCTCGTTGACCGCATCTCTATCGAAAACGCTCCTTCACGGGACCTCTCACGATAGAAAAGTAAAATTCGAAAAGAAAAAAAAGGGTCGGGTTGAAACCGTTTTTCCAAACCGGTTCGAAAACCCGGTATACAAACCGGTGGAAGCTTGAAAAACCTAAACCGGTTCCAAACCGCCGGTTTGACCACAAACCGAAACCGGTTTTGTCAAAACCGGTGTTGACCGGTTCGGTTTTCCGGTTTCAAACCGGTTCCGGTTTGAAAAACCGATTTTTTTTGCACCTCTGCTTGGAAAAGTGAGACTATGAAGAAAAAATAAGTCATCATTACGATAATGGGGTGTATGTAAATAGTTACCACATCTAAGAGCGGAGGGAATGGTGGTGCCATCGGCTGGTGCCAAGCCTTGGCGCGAGAAAAGCCCACGGCGCACCACTCCGTGGCTCGCGCCAAGGGTTCTCGCGTCATGGCTAACAGCCCACGCGGTTCTATTTTTTATTTTTATTTTTGGGTTTGCTGTGTGTTTGTGTTTATGTGTTTGTGTTTTGTGTTTTGTGTTTGTGAGTATATTTTTTGTTAATTTTTTTTTTGCAGGTTGAAGAATGATGGAAGACGCGAGGAAGAAGAAGACCCAATATGATATACGGTATTTTTTTTTAATTTTTAATTTTTTTAAACCTTATTCTTTTATAAGTTGACACTATTAGTCCCTCATAATTTTTTTAATGTAAGGTTTTTAATTTCAATTAATTTTATTTTTAGTAATATAAATAAGTGTATTTTAAATAAATATGAAAAAAAAATTAAAAAAAAATAATAAAAAAATGCTATGGCACCAGAATTCTGGTGCCAAACCAATGCCACTGAATTCTGGTGCCATACCATTTCTGGTGCCAAACTCTCTTTTGCTGACGTGGCATCATTTTTTGAGTTTGGCACCAAAAGTTTGGCACCACCACTCCCAGTGCTCTAAGTACGAAGTATATTACTATTAGAGAAATGATATTTATTTATACAAAACATTTCTAGCTATTTTATTATTTACAGGATTATGAAAAGTGAAAAAACTAATGGTGTAAATAAAAAGAGATGATGAATGAATACACATGTCATGTTTTTATACGAATAAAATGATAATTAAGCAAAAATCGTAAAGGATATATTTATACAATAGAATGATAATTATTAGGCAAAAATCCTAAGAGATATATCAATACTCTTACTATTATAATCACTCGATTTTGGTGACAAAGCAACCACATATTTACACACATACATCTATTTAATTAGAAGCAGCCAACTAGTTGGCCGGAGTTCTTTTGGAAGCAGTCTCTTTACTTCATCCTGGAGGTAGGCGTAGAATCAGTCTATATTTCATCTCCCTCATACTTCGCTCGAGTGAAATTGAGTATGTTGTTGTTGTTATTGTTGTGAACCCAACTAGTTATTGCTCAAAAAACAAAAAAGAACCCAACTTTTTTTTTGAACGGCGAAATTTTATTAACTAGCAAGACGCTAGAAAAGACATTACAAAAAAATCAAATGCGGGTTTTTAAGCCAAGCATCCCTAGAAAACTTCCTACTACTTCTACTATTACACCAAAGAAATGAAGAAGATACGATATCCTCAAAAAGCTTCGATCTAGACGACGAATTATCATCAAATATAGAGCGATTCCGAAATCCCCAAATGAACCACCAAACAACATAGAAGACGCATTCCATTAAGCTTTTAACCAAAAAGAACCCAACTAGTTAGCCATATAGGACACAATAGCATTCACAAAGCGAATCTTTTTATACTTGGGAACCAAGCAATGGGGTAGCTAGTACAGTCTCACACTTAAAAAGGGACTTGTGTGATATACGAGTAACATGTTTGGGTAAAAACTTGAAACCAAAAGAACAATGATTTTTTTTTTTAACAACAACTTTATTCGAAACAACTAGCAAGACGCTAGAATTACAAAGAAAGGAGGTGAGGGTGTTGAATCCAACTAACCTAACTCAAAGTTTTTTTTCCTCTAGCAACATACCAATTAAAAGAACGAAAAACAATGTCATCAAAAATAAAACTTTTACGAGGTTTGGAGCTCGCAAAAAGAAGTTGATTCCTATAGGACCAAATGCTCCACCAATAAACATAGAACACGCCTTCTAACACGCCTTTTAACTTAGAGCCGAGCCGGATAGACTTGAACCACAAGAGCCAACCATCGTAATTATCAAAATCGTATAGAACCAGATCCCACCAACGACAAATGAGCTTCAAAACCTCTTTAGCTACCTGACAACCGAAAAATAAATGAGAGGACGACTCGGAATCATTGTTACACACCGGACATTCCACGGAAGGGACGAAGATATTCCTGCTCATCAGATTTAAACGAGTAGGGATACGATCTTGAACAAGCTTCCAAACGAAGACATTAACCTTAATCGGGATGCTTTTAACCCACCGTGTAGGAATATTCTCCTTGGGGAGGAAAGTCTCGTCTAGAACCGATCTCACATCCTTAACTTGAAAAACTCCTTCGCCATTTAAATCCCAAAAGCACCTATCCTCCATGTTCGAAAGAGAAACCGAATCAAGAAGATTCGTAAGCTGCTCAAGCTGCTGAGCTTCAGGACCCCCCCGAGTCTGGCGACGAAAAGAAGCTGTGAAAGGAGCATTGAGCTTATCTGCAACTGAGCAATCTTTATTGACTTCTAAAGCGAATAGACGGGGAAAAGAGAGCTTAAGCTGATTATCTCCAATCCAAAGGTCATTCCAAAAGCTGGTACGCAAACCGTTACCCACCCGAATTTTACAATGAGATACAAGATTAATACCTTTATCGTTGAGGGCTTTGACTTCTTTGATAATAGTACCCCAAGGAGAATTGTAAGCAGCAGAAATGGGATGAGAGCTTGAACCATGAACCGCAGCAATAACACGAGACCATAAAGAGTTGTCATGAGAAAGAAAACGCCAAACCCATTTGAAGATAAGAGCCCGGTTGAGAGCGAAAAGACTAGATACACCTAAACCACCAAATTTCTTAGAAGCAAGAACCTTGGTCCATTTGATCCAAGCGATTTTTCTATCGCCATCTTTAACTCCGTAAAAGAAATCCCTACGAAGCCTTTCCATGTGGTTAAGAACCAGTTTAGGGACCTTATAAATCGACATGTTGTAGATAGGGGTGGAGCCAAGGACCGATTTTAGGAGAGTTAGACGACCACCTATGGAAAGAGTATTAAGTTTCCATTTAGACAATCTCTTAATCATTTTGGCAATAGTCTCGTCCCAAGCCTTGAGATTAGCCATATTATCGCCAACTAATATTCCCAAATATCTAAAGGGAGTTTTCATAGTAGAACATCCAATGAACTTAGCCGCCTCAATAACATGATTATCGCAAATACCAACACCAAGAAGTTGACTTTTCTGAAAATTAATTGTCATGCCGGAAAGAATAGAAAAGCAACGAAGAATATGCATGATACCCTTAAGGTTATCTTGAGACCATTCGCCGATAAACACCGCATCATCAGCGTAGAACAAATGTGACAAAGTGAGAGAGGAGTCGAACTTGTAACCTTTAAAAGTACCAGCTTCAACAGCCCGATTGAAAGACAAATGAAAAGCTTCCATGATGAGTAAGAATAGAAAAGGAGCTATAGGATCCCCTTGTTTTAAGCCACGAAACAAATGAAACTCAGTAGTCGGACTCCCGTTAACAAGAATAGAAGACTTACCAGACTTTAAGCTTCCGCGGATCCAAGAACACCATTGAGGACCAAAACCAAAAGAAGTAAGAACGTCTTCCAAAAAATCCCATCTAATAGAATCATAAGCCTTGGCGAAATCAACTTTGAAAATCATACCCTGCTGTTTTTTGACTTTACAACATATACATAAGATATATCATTATAAATAATAAAAACTATCAATAAAATTATTAAACATATATATATTTTGCAGATTTTATATTAAATAAATATTCAAAATATTAAATATATATATATTTTGTGGTTATTGACTTATTTTGTTAAGATATTGCTAATATTTATTTATTTTTAAATAAATTCCTTTATAATTTAGGGTCTCCGCCGAGAAACCGATATATCGCCGCCGAGACCGATATATCGCTTAAAGGGGGTCGACCGCCGAGGTACCGCCGAGCGATATTTACAACATTGCGAATGATCATTTACAATATGTTCAAAAAAGATAAATCTCGTTTTCATATTAAACATGATGGATGGATACAAGTTACAACTATAGATACATGAATGATCATTTACATCCAAAATTGTTTTCTTATAATACTTATATCAAGTACTAATAAGATATTCCAAAACATTGCTACTGTTAAAAAAAATATTGCCTCAATGATGTACAAGCAACAAACACAGATCTAACACAAGTTGTTAGATATCGATACCAGAAAAAATATATAATTTAAGGTCGGAGGGTGTGACATGATATTAGCGCCAAGGCAAGGGCATTTGCACCTTTGCCAATGGCAACGCTAAAACACGTATATGAGACACATGATCTGACCCATTAAAAAGGCATGATTACAAGTCAACTTGTTTAATTATCAGTCTATAGTTTTTAATGTGGCTCAAATTCAGCATACTAGTCTCACTTGGGACCAACTGTAAGTCAATGTAACATATAGTTTATTTATGATTTTATTCGGCTGATTCCTTTAATTAATTCTACTAACCGAGCCAAGGTTCAAGAATCTACGAACCCATATAAACCAACCTTATACATAACCAACCTTCGGACTTTCCAGGTGTTGGTATAACACAAGTCAGGACCTTGCCGACAGGTTTTTTTCCAAAAGTCGAGCAAAGCTTGAACCCTTGTGGCTTATATACGCCACAATTCCAGCTTAGGCTTGTTTAATATAAATTCTGAGCACAAATTAAGTCTGAGTGTTGTGGACATAATTAAAGTAAGGTTGAAACTACAAGTCTCATACTGGTCCAACGACAACAAAATAAGTCTTAAATTCTAGGCAAGAAAAGGGTCAAGATTGTGCAAAATTTTACAATTATCTGGTCAACATTCTAAAGAGGCGGTCAACAACAGTTATGAAGTTGCATGTCTTGCAAAAGGTGTGGTGAATCAAGGTACAAGAACAATGCCCCAACGTCTATTGTCCATACTGATAGGAAGTCTCTGGGTAATGGCCTTGTTGAGGAGGGTAGGGCGGGTGTTGAGGGTCAGTGCTGGTCGTAGTGGTCGTGGTGCTATGATATGATGTGTGCAAAGAAGAGTTCATATCGGAAAAGGGACCTTGCTGAGTACCGTAGTTATGGTAAGCAGGCTGTAGAGTATGATTTTGTCCACCCGGACCAGCATATCCTTGATAGACATCGACACCATGGGTGGCATTAGAACCAGGCATTTCAGCAACAGGCTCTGCACCAGTAGCATACGGATCTTGGGGTTTTAGCCTTGTTCCTGGTACCTGTATTTCACAATAAATGATATAATTAACCCCTTCCCAATATAAGCTTCCACCACTTTAGCTATAAAAGTTAATGATTTGCCCTTTTTTCTGTGCCATCTGTCCTAATGTTTCAATTTACCCCTAATAAACAACACTAAATCAGTGATCGTTGAAAAAAAATCTGTCCAGGCATGTTATTGTTTTGGTTAAAAAAATGTAATCCCCGGATATGGTCAAATTTCAAAATACAGCGGTAAATAAGAAAACATATAGAATGCCAAAGAGCGTAACAAAAATCAAACAAACGCTGATCCCAAGAAATGCAAGACACGTCCTTTGAAAGCTCAAATTTATATGTGCCCCCACTTTTATGAAAAGATCTCCCCCAAAAAGTTAATGAAATAAAGAATTGACTGCCCTGAGAAACTAGCATGATAACAACAGATACATACAGCCACAAAATCAAAGGATAAACCTATCATTAACGATTACTAGCTTCACCAATTCCTAAATATACTTTCAAGTACATAAATTATAGCAGAATAGACAAGCTACATACCCAGCAAGGATGTAATAAAATAAAAATTAGAAATTGACAGTTTAGGTTAGAAATTTGGAAAAAGAAAATTGAAAGTTGAAGTAACCGACCTCACTGACATTGTGGGATCCAGGTCCCATGCCAGAAACTCGTCTACTGTTTGGCATATTCACATCCACCGCACCTGGGTATCTGATATACAGCATGAAATAATAACGTAAGTTGCACAAAACCAAAAGGTGAGAGTGGTAACTAGATAGTTAATCAGCACAGTGAGATGAATGATTAGCCTATTACCCAGAGGCAGGTGGAGGGGCTGGGTAACCATACGGATCGTAGTCCCTTGGAGGAGGTGGAAAGCTACGAGGATCGTAGTTCGTTGGAGGAACTGGATAGCTATTAGGTCCATAGTCTCTTCCACCACCCTTCATAAGAATAAAAGCAACAATTAAGCCAAAAACTTACGAGAGTAACGAGACTTCTTATAAAAATCATATTAATCAATGAAGAAACGGTGTATCTTTAAGAAAATGAACAAGCAATAACAAGGTTATACATAATAATCTGTATATATTAACAAGTTACTCGGTACATTTAAAAATCTCTGATTGGGTATAAACATACGGGGATTAGTCAAATTCCTGGCCAGTGAAAGGTGCGATTGATTGTTCTTATATCGTTACTAAATGTTATTGTTAGACAATATGATTAATATTTCTTGAATAATTAGTATTGCCTTATTGATGTTTTATCTATCAGATAGGCATTAGTTGTAGATAGATTCCGGAATTAGTAGTGTTTTTTTTTAACGGCAATTTATTACACAACTATACCACCTATCTCACAAATGTCTCCAACGAGACTTGAACCCATGACCTCTTGGTTGATGGGCAACTCACATACCACTAGACCAAAGGCATTGGGTTGAAATTGGTAGGTTTATGTAAGCATGGTGACTTTTGTGAGAAAAACCTATAAGTAGGGCATAGGAAAAATAGATTGGTACTCTTGATTTCAGAGAATAGACAGTACATAAAATCAAGAATCTTGAGAAGAGAGGGTACTCGATATAAATCTGCATATTCCGAATAAAATGTATAAGGCTAAAGAAGCATATTAAACAAACCTTAGATGGTCCATAGCCTCCTGGGTGACCACCTTGTACGGTGCCAAAAGGAGGTGGCCCTCCACTAGGAAAGTTCCCCCGTGGAACAAATCTTGGACCAGGACCAGAATCTGCTCCAGGATTTCCATCTCGGAGACACCTTGCTCTAAATCTTGATGCAATCTCGCCCAAAACTTCTTTAGCAACACCATAACTCCCAGACACCTAAAAAGATCAAAACGGTAAATTGTAGGCCTCTTACTTGAGAAAAAAGAAGTAAATTTACCTGCACAAGCTCTTCATCTTCAGCAGCACATTTGGGCTTTTCTTCTTTAGAGTTCACACGAATGTCTGCTTTTGTTCTTCTCCTCATCTCATTGATGACCTGGCCCCCTTGCCCAATGATGCAACCGACCTTACTAGATGGAATAAGTATTCTCGTAGTAACGATCCCTTTTTCATTGTAGTCACTCGTTTTATCTTGAAGAAGAAGGATTGCATCAATTGTTCGTGACCTCGGGTTTGATAAAGGCTGATTGATGATGCATTTTTGGTGTTAGATTCACAGGAATTATTTATGGGTGTTTGCTTAAGCTTAAATATGGGCTTACAAGCTTATATGATTCCGGTTTATCTTTCATAAGGCAGTTTATTTGGGCTTATTTTCCAGTTTATGAACTTATTTTTCATCTCTAAATCATAATAAGTTCAAAAGCAAGAAAATAACACAGATAATATGTGCTTATGAAATATAAGCCGCAATTATAAAAGCTTATAAGCCCATTTAAAACACCCACTCATAATGTAGATGCAACATGATTAGAGATCATAGGCTACTGACCTCAAATGAAGACACACAAATCACTCGCTCATCCGACTCTCCAGATGCATCACCGACATGTATGTTGGTTCCAGTCTCTTGCTGCAATTGCCTCACATTAGATCCCGCCGTACCGATCACAGCTCCAATTTTCGCTGAAGAGCACAGAATTTTCATTGAAAAATCCATTGGGGGATCCTGACCCGGTGTAACGGCGGGAGGGCCACTGTTGAAACCATTAAAACCATCATGTCCAAATCTGGGAGGCTCAGTAGCGTATTCGCTCATCCACGGTGGTAGTGCACCATGGCCATTTGAGCCACGCCCTGGCCGCATTAAATTTGTTGGAGGAAAATTATCACTGGCGGGACCAGGACGAAGCATTCCTTGCCCCCCAACGGCTGGAGCTTTGTCTTTGCGTGGATTCTGATGCAGCAATGTAGATATTACATGCAGAGCTCTTTTTGCAACAGCTGGTGCGGCTGATATCTGCATATAATACTAATAAGTAAGAGATCCGTTTGTTTAATAAACAATTATTCTCTATAAGAGATCTAAAAAAATTATTAGTATGCAAACTTAGAGCATAACCTGCACCAACTCATCAGTACTCATAGCACACGCAGGAAGCTGATCTGTAGGCATAACACGTATACTTGCACCAGTCTCACTCCTTAATCTCGTAATGACATCACCTTTTTTCCCAATAATGCACCCGACTGTATTGTTTGGAACAAGCAGGCGTGTAACTACCGCAATTTCACTACCATCAGCATTGTGAGTTCCACCAAGTAAGTCTTCGGCAGCAATTTTATCATGAACTCTTAATAAAGCATCTTGGGCGGCACAATGCAGCTCTAAATCACTATTTGTTGCCGGAAGCTTTGCAGAAGGACTATATACCATTACTACCCGCTCCTCTGAGCCAGGAACTGACTCAGCAACTGTAATCTTAGCTTGGGTGTCTTCCCGCAAGGCTTTAATAATTTCACCACCTTTCCCAAGTACACTACCGATTTTCCTAGACGGGCATAGTATTCGGTACACGGTCTCTGATGTGCCCGGAGAGCTTGATAAAGATTGTTCACCAAATCTGCCTCTTTTATTACCACCGCCACCGCCACCGCCACCACCCTTCTTAAATTGAGGATTGGATCGTTTGGGTCGCCTGTTCCCATCCATATCGCCACTAAATCTACAACTGAACCATAAATGCAAAAAACAAGACATAAATATAGTTGATGGTTGGAAAAAAAAGATTAATGAATGGTTTAAGGTTCATAAAGCACACTATTAGATCAAGATGTGATTTTTTGGTTATAGATGTAACAACAATGTTAGAATATCATGATTTAAATCGAATAATTATATTCTTATCATATATCCAATAAATATATAGACATAGAGATGGTATAAAACACAAACAAACAAACAGGTGAAGTGAGCTCAAATTAATGTAACTAATTAGAATAAAAAATATATGAATTTACAGCTTTATAAATAAACATTATATTAGTATTATTATGGGAGGTAGAAAGATCGGAAATCAGCGTACCGAATGTGAGGTTAGATAGTCTGAAAGATGTGGTCTCTGGAACAAGATCCCCCGAACAAACTAAACTAAACTAAACTAAACAAAGATGATTGATGATGATGATGAAGTTAGGGCTTGTTTGATCGTTTTGTTTTGTTAAGATTGGGTTGGGTTGGGTCGGTTTCTTGTTTTATTTTATTTTATTTATAGATGGGCCGTACTGGACTTCTTCATCTTATGTAATTTGTTGGATCGGCTTACCCACCCTATTTTGAAACCCCGTGCGTTACGGCGAGGCTGTTTTGACTTACTTTTTATATTTGCTTCTGGTTTGGTTTTGCCATTGAATGGATCTTTTTTTTTTAGTTTAAGCCGTCCTTTTTTTAAGCCTATTAATGAATATATGGGATAGGTGTATCATGTATGTAAGAGCAAGGGGTACGGTGGCAAAATTCATTCGCCACTCCTACATGGCATTCGCCATTTCATAGCCACCACACCCCAATCCTTAGCCAAATGTTAGCCACTTTCATTTAGCCGGTTAACCGACACAAAAAAAGACAAAGAAAAAGTACTAGTAGGCCAATGTTTACCACAAAAATAGGAAAAATAATATGAGGAAAAGGATAAAATGGTGGGTGGTGGGGCCCAAATGGTATTGGTTTGGGTATGTTATGAGTGAAATGGTATTTTGAGTTGTTGTGTTGAAATGAGATGGCATTGATGTGGCACTTAGTGGGGCCCAAATGGCATGGCTTTTTTAGCCATGACACCTTATGCTCTAATAATTATTTTCTCATCTCTATTTAAAGATGGTCCAAGACTTTTCATTTAACATTTACATCTACTTTTAGTGTTTGTCTTTTAGCTTTTCATTTTCTCAAAGTTGTCTTTGCTTTCTGAGCTCGGTTTTGCTGCTGATTATACCCATTGGAAGGATCAGATGCACACGTGTTTTGCCAGCGCATTAGCAGTGAAAAAAAGTTTAGCTTCAGAGACTAACACGGACATTTATATATTACCCATGATCCTAAATAATGACTTGATCACAAACCCAATAATCCACAAAACTGACATTTATATATTACACATGATCATATGAATCTCACGAAACTTACAATAGTCATTTTACAAATACATTGTCCGATTAACTGATATTATTTGCTCATTGCACTACTAAGTAGTAGTATATTATTTGTAATCATTAAAGCAAAGTAATCATCTATTGTTGTTAAACTTCTTGGTCTGTCACACATGTCTCGTAACCACGTGTAGTTTTGCGGCTTTTCACTGCAAAACAAATCACAATTTTAGTAAAAGTAATCATATCAAAACTTAGATCTAAGTTGATGTTAATGTCTGCAAGATTATTTAAGAAAGGTTCATGTTGTAACTAAGGCAATATAAATGAAGTTAGCAACTTAGAAAATAACAGTAACATCTATCATATGTACTACGATAAACTCGCTTTGAAGAACAATAATTCAAAACACTTCCTTATAAGATATGTAATCCAAGTGTGGTATTTTGCCGAAGTGCAATGAAGTTAAATATACACTATTCACATTAAAGTAAGAGATTTCATACCATTAGTTGTTGCTGCAATTTTCTCCTTGTTTGTGTAACCACGGTCTAAAATGCTGGCATTTTTCCCACCTGTATTCTTCACCATGTGTATGCACAAACATAAAGTTTTGATATCGAAAACGTACAATAAAGAAAACTATCTGCATACAACGCTTGATAATGCTTTGCTTTTATTTTGTGATTATCAGTTCACAACTTTACATTTCCATAAAATAAATACTATTCGGCAAATTATATAAATGCCAATCAACCTGAGGTTAGATCGAATTCCTCACCAGGATAAAGATTAGCCTGCTCGACTAAATATTCAGCAGCTGACTTTTTTATGTTTTGACTTCGGCTGAGGAAAGTTATGGTTTCCAAGCCTATCTGTGATTTGTCCCATGTACATAGTCTGCAACCCAAAGTTTTGTCGCTTTCTTGGCACCTTATAAGAACATCATAAGTTATTTTATCCAAAAGAATATATAAGTAAACAACAACATGAAGCTAATAAAACAATTTATGATGACAACTGAAAAACAAATACTGATTTTGACAAATCTTTCAGATGAAACTGGAAATTTTGAAGTAAGTTTGATATATATATATATATATATATATATATATATAAGTGTTTTCCAGAAAGGCATTGCACACAAAGAATTGGGATTAGACGATTTACGAAACAACTTAATGGGTGACAGAGTAAATAATCAAGTAACTTGATATTTTGGTTGGGTAATATGTTAACTAAATACTACAGTAATGGTTAAGCGTACCGTATACAACTTGTATAAGAATAGCAGGTTCTAGTGACAAACTTATTTCATTTTGGTGGTTGTAAATCATGTATACAGTAGACTATTATCAGCCTCATAAAATCGTCGGGGTTCGTATTTATATATATATATAATTTAGCTCATATGAGAACTTTTTTTAAGTTGTAAAGATAAGAACTCAATCAATGATTGACAAGTGGATTTTGATTATTAATAAAAATGAAAATTAAAAACATAGTCAAAAGGGTAATATAGAGATTTTGCATCTTTTATTATTCAATAACCCTAAGAGTGTAGGGTGTGGTGACGAGAAACCCTCGCCAGGCTCGCCACCACATCATTGCCTCTCGCCACGAGCAAAAAATCAGGCCTCTCGCCACGGCTGCGACGAAGGAAAATGACAAAAATATAAACGTTTAAATTTTTTTGAGCCGTTATGATTTTATAATATAAAAAAAAAAATTATACCCTCTTTATACTATAGATACCACTTATTTCAACCTAAATTTCACATTTATTCTCAAACAAAAATTATATCATATACCTTGTTAAGATTTTTAAATGTCTTGTTCACTTCCACATACCGATTCTGAAGTCAAAGCTTTGGTTCAAAAACCAATTGACGAAGATAACGGTCGTCAAAACGCGATTCTGGATTTAGCCTTGCAATTTGAAAATTCATACACAGCTAAAGACGATCTTAGAAAAGCTTACGAGAAATGTAATGACATTTCATAAGAGAGCCGTGCTTTGATCGACAGTTCACAAGAGAGTCGTGCTTTGGTCGACAGT
>BQNB010096881.1:0-25519 GCA_026074375.1 Tanacetum coccineum | reverse complement strand
GGGTTATCAATGGGTTTAGAATTATGTTGCTTATCCTTGCGAAATACCCACGTCCAACCATCGGAATAAGAATTGATTTTTTGCATGATGAAAACAGCTAGGGATTGAAAAAGGTTGAAATTGAAGGAATGAAAATTATAATAATTTTTGTTAAACAGGAGAAAATTATAACAAAGAAAAGGATGAGAAGGGTGAGATCAAAGAGATCAAACCCTAAAACGATGGTAAAACATAAAAAGGAGAGGCGATTCCAAAGAAAATAAAAGAATAAAACGAAACACTAAAAAACATCTCGATCCCTATGGTTCCAAATCAACCAACCTGTAAGGAAATTCATTATCATAGATCAATCACAAGTGATTATAATCACAATAATAGGGCCCTGGCAAGTACGTGATGAATGGAAGGTAGTAGATCAAGAAGATTTAGGGTTCAAAAAAATTGGAACCTTCAAGCATATATACTCATACGGGTATTTTAAATCCCAAATTTAGCACTAAAAGAAAACGATGACCAGTTTATGAGATCTCTGTTTAGTACATAAAAGCAAAAGGCATCACGAGACTAGCAAAGGTTCTTATGTAATTTATATAAGTGTTGATATTTAGACACAACCAACAACCCAAGAACTAGATGCGGAACCGATTGACTTCTCAAAGTGTATCGTCACACCAACAACAATAGCAATAATGTGACAGAAAAGTAAAGAACGATAAGCACACGATATTAACCCTAACCAAACGATTAGTATTGAAAGAATGATGTACAAAGAACTCCCCCCTCACCTCCTTTTATAAAGATGAGGGGGAGGGTAAACTGACTCCAAAAGAGACTAAGTCGGCTGTAGAATGGATTGGGTTTGGACAAAGTAAACCCACGACCCTTTACTTGACTAATAAGAAAGAAAACTTAACACTCTAATCCCTGGACTTCGTAACAAGCTAATATAGAGACTAATATTGCAACAATTTCCACCTTAGGTTTTATATTAGCCTATATCAATATCTAGCAACTTCGAGTAGTGTTGTAACTTGAGTCTAAGTACCACCTTCGTTAAGGCATCCATAGCATTATGTTCAGTACCCACCTTCAGAACTTTAACTAACATTGCTTCTAAGACCTCTCTGATAAAGTGATAACGCACATTGATGTGCTTAGTCCTTTTATGAAAAACATGATTATGCGATAAGTGAATCGCGCCCTGATTATCACAATTAACTGCCATAGTGTTAAGCTCTACGCCCAACTCTTCCAAGAGTCCCCTTAGCCAAATAACTTCCTTCACAGCCTCTGTAAGGGCCATATACTCCGCCTCTGTAGTTGAAAGAGCCACCACGTATTGTAGCGTTGCCTTCCAGCTTACAACACATTCATGTACTAAAAATTTGTAACCAATGATAGACCTACCTTTATCCGGATCCTTAGCGTAGTTTGAATAAAAAAAACATGTTATGTCCACATGGTTGCCACGATTTGTCTCATACACCAAACCCACATTTGCAGTACCCCAAAAATATTTCAAAATCTACTTCACTGCTTCCCAATGATTTTTACCCGGATTCGCCAAATATCTGCTAACTACACTTACTGCATACGCTATGTCAGATCTCGTGCACACCATCAAGTAAATTAAGCTCCCAACCGCATTTGCATACGACACCTTACTCATCCTTTCAACATCACAATCCCTAACCGGGCAATCCTTCAACGACAACTTAAAGTGCCCACCCAATGGCATCTGAACCAATTTTCCATTGTCTATTCTAAAATTATTTAAAGTATTAGAAACATACCCGGATTGTGACACCCTTAGAATCTTGCGACTCCGATCCCTACGATCTCCATACCAAGAATCTTCTTTCCTTCAACGAGCTCCTTCATGTCGAACTCTTTTTTAAGCAAAGACTTGGTAGACCTAATCTCAGCCTTACTCTTACAAGCAATCAGCATATCGTCTACATGTAACAATAGATAGATATACTCACCTAGTGCATAACTCTTGTAATATACGCAGCTATCGTAACTGCTACGCTTGAACCCGTTGCTCAGCATATACTCATCAAACCTCCTATACTATTGCCTAGGTAACCGCTTCAGACCATAAAGAGATTTCTTTAACAAACATACCTTGTTACCTTGTTCATATCCCAGTGGCTGCCTCATGTAGATCACTTCTTCAAGATTTCCATGTAAAAATGCCGTCTTTACATCAAGCTGCTCCAGCTCATAATCTTTACACGCAGTCAATGCAAGTATAAGCCGAATAGATGTGTGTCGGACTACCGAAGAAAATACTTCATTGTAATCAGTACCTGCCCTCTGTGTGAACCCATGAGCCACCAACCTTGCCTTGTACCTAGGCTTTTGAACACCTTCAATCCCTTCCTTTATCTTGAACAGCCATTTGCAGCTCACCAGCTTTTGCCCAGCTGGATGATCTACTAACTCCCAGGTCTTATTCTTCCTAAGAGAATCCATCTCTTCTTTCATAGCAACTTTCTACTTAGAACTGTCTTCACAAGCAACTGCCTCTTGGTATGTCAATGGTTCATGAGTATCTTCTTCCTCTGCTGCAACAAATGCGTAAGTAACCATATTACTTGCATCTCACAACCTCAAAGGTTTCGTTCTTGTCCTTGGCTCTCTATCCCGAGCCAACTAATAATCTGTGAGATCCGGTGTCTGATCAGTTTCTTGATCCCCTGCATCTTCATCATCGCCATCTTCCTGATCTGTTTGATCTTCCTCGGGCGTATGATTATTTAACCTCTGTAGTTCCACCTCAACCTGTAATTCCTTAACCGACTTATCTGCACCAGAATCCTTCAACGTGTCTTTGTACATGACACTTTCATTGAAGACCACGTTCCTGCTAGTGACTATTTTAGTTGTAGGTCCTCCACCTTTAATAGGTTTTGTCATAATCAACTCAAAGTATAATTCCCAACAATCTTCCCCTAGTTGATAATGACAAAACCAATAAGCACAAGCTTCCCCTGAAGCTAATATAGATGAAGAACTTCCCCTGAATCCATGCACTCTTCCCCTTTTTGTCATAATCAAATAGGAGTGCATGTAGATGGTAAATATATGAACAATAAGCTTCCCCTTAAAAGTATACTTGCCATCTCTTGAATCTTGAACTCAGTAGCATAGATCAAATCTTCCTTCAGTGCGTAGAAGACATTATTAAACGTCTTTGAATCATGCATAATTCTTGTAGACAACAAATAGTAACATGCCGACAAATAAATTTTGTAAATTTATTTATGTTCATGCCAACGGCCACCATCACATGAGCTCTGTTGCATCAACGAGAAAACCAGTCATGAATGAAAAATCATATCCCCCCCCAATGAACTTATCGTATCATACTCTAACCAAATCTGTAAAAGAGCGTGCAACAACCAATCAAGAATCATATCATGAACTGAATCTTCAAAACGAACTATACACATCATCATTGTTCAAGATCCAAACGCGTCTGTTGTCCCATATCGGACGATGCTAGCAGAAGAAATCGTAAGCAGACCAGTAGGAACCATAAAGCCTACCAGCAGGAACCATAAGCTAAAATTTCCGATGAAAACCTTATAAACCCTAGATCGAGAGCCACGAGGCTCTGATACCAATTGTGAAATCCTATAATGACTCCATAGATCGTTATTAGGACTCATCTAGGGTATGATAACAATGATTGTAACACGCAGCGGAATATAAAGAACACAATCATGTTACTAATAAGGTTTTCTTTATTAAACATTAATAAAGAAACTAACAACTACTACACACGCTTTCTAGCGTTTAGACTTCTTCACTGGAAAGACTAGCTAAATGGACACCAATACTAGACGCCTTCCCCTCTTTATATACTAGAGAGGTTAGGGTTTACAAGATAAGATCAAAATAAAATTAGGAAACTATAAATCAACATTAAATACTATTTGACTAATCTTCAATCAGCATTAATGTTGATCTTTATCTTTTAGCTGAGCATTAAATACTGTTTGACTAATCTTCAATCAGCACCAGTGTTGTAAAAAGCGGTCTAGGCGGCCGCCTAGGCGCTAGGCGGCCACAAACCGCCTCGATTTATTCTAGGCGGCCAAAAAAGCGGTCAACGACGGTCAACACGGCGGTCAACGGTGGTCAACGCCGGTCAGCGGGGGTCAACTCGATTTTTAAAATTTTAAATTAGGTTTTTTCATTCAATTGGTCAGATCTTGTTTTTAAATGGTGTTTAAGAATAAAATTTGTGATGTAATTATTGTAGATGAGAAGAAAAGAAATAGAAATATGAGATTTTACTTAGAAAAAACCCTAATTTAACTAATTTAAAGCCTTAATTTACATTTAAAGCCCAATATCCAATCTTTTGTAGACCTACTTAGCTATTTGTGCTAAAATTTATCAAATATACATATAATTTTAAATTTTTTATATAGAAAAGTTCAATCCGCCTAGGCCCCGCCTCGACCGATTACTAGCTAGGCGGTGGTCGACCGCCCGACTAGCGCCTAGCGCTTTTTGCAACCTTGGTTTTGATACGTACTAGAAATTACCCATTGGACACGTTACAACTGGTTCTTACCCCTTCACACCCTCGGGATACCCCAAAAGAACGCATTTTATCGCTCTCGGCTCGAGCTTACCTTGTTTATCGTGTGGATATGCGACACAGCCGAAAATCCTCAACATCCCATAATCACTTGGATGTCCCGACCACATCTCCATAGGTGTCTTTTTCTCAATCGCTGTCGATGGTGACCTATTGATAAGATATGCGGCCGTACATGTCGCTTCCGCCCAGAAGGTCTTGGGCAACCCAGACTGAATTAATAAACAGCGTACCTTATCCATGAGAGTTCTGTTCATACGTTCTGCTACCCCATTCTGTTGCGGCGTCCCGGCAACTGTCAAATGTCTAGCAATCCCACTCTCAATGCATAGCTGCTCAAACTCCCGGTTACAGAACTCAAGACCATTATCCGTCCTCAACTTCTTAACCGTCCTCCCAGTCTGATTCTCTACTATTTGCTTCCACTCTTTGAACTTTCCAAATGCTTCGTGTTTGAACCTGAGAATATAAACACACACCCTCCTGGAATAATCATCAATAATAGATAAGAAATACCTCTTACCTCTCAATGATTCCACCTGACACGGACCCCATAAGTCTGAATGAACATAGTCTACCACTCCCTGAGTAGTGTGTCTTCCTACACCGAACCTGACTCGATGTGACTTTCCCAGAACACAATTCTCACAAAAATCGAGCTTACCTAGACTCTCTTTGCCAAATAGACCTTGCTTTTCCAGCACCTGTAGTCCCGCCTCACTGAGGTCTTTTATGCCAAACCTATGCAAGATTGTCCTTTTCTTCAACACTAGCATTAAGCTCACCTGCCATTGCATGGCCATCCAAAGAGTATACGCAATTATCCCTTCTTGTTCCAGATAAAACAACCCTGGAACCATTAATCACCTTGACTTTGCCCGACTGCATTTTTACGGTAAATCCCTCTTTTTCAAGAGTTCCCAGCGATATCAAGTTTCTTTTCAATTCAGGAATATACCTGACATTGTTTAACACAAAACTTGACCCATCTCTCAGTTGTACCCTCACCTTGCCAATACCTCTGATTTTACACTCCCTGTTGTCACCCAACTGTACACTGCCCCCATCACATTCTAGAAAATCAAAAAATATAGGTCTCATGTGGTATGAACATCCTGAATCCATGATCAAATCTAGCAGAGCCTGAGCCTGTGTGCTCATCACCATCATCACCTCAGAATCGTCATAAGTCGAACCACTGGAGCTTGGCTGATCATCTTTCTTGACGTAACCTGTTGACTTCTTGCGATTATTCTTCGGACAGTTTCTCTTCAAGTGATCCTCAGATTGGCAAATATAGCACTTGAGTCTTCCACCTCGAGACTTCGATCTTGACTTTCCCCTTGACTGACGTGAATCCCTACGATCAGTTCTTCCCCTCACATATAACCCTTCACCATCATCCCCCTTCGCCTTAGACCTTTCTTTGATTTCCTTTGAATTTAGTGTGGCCATCACATCCTCCAAAGTCAAAGCTTCCCGTCCATAAAGCAAGGTATCCACAAAGTGTTCGTATGATGCTGGTAAAGAAGTGAGTAATAATAAAGCAAGATCTTCATCCTCGAATTTTACCTCAATATTTGCTAAATCAAGAACGATTTTGTTGAACTCATCTATATGCTCGGAAATCTTTCGTCCAGCCGGCATGTAGAATGTATACAACTTCTTCTTCAGGTACAACTTGTTGGCCAAGGACTTTGTCATGTACAAAGTCTCGAGCTTGGTCCAAACCCCCGCTGCAGTCGTCTCCCCGGTAACCTCTCTCAGAACCTTGTTACCTAAACACAAAATCACGGCACTGTGAGCTTTCTTGTTTAGCTCAGCTTTCGCTTGAGCTTCCATATCCGCGGGTAAAACCTCCAGAGCCGCTTCACATCCATATTGGATTAATAAAGCGCGCATCTTGACTCTCCATAACCCGAAATCACCAGTTCCATCGAATTTTTCGATGTCAAACTTGGCTCCCGTCATTCTTTAATCCTTTTATTAATTTGCTAAACCTTGCGAAAAAACCTCACAATCACAAACTAATAAAACCCCTTGTGCAAAAACTTCAAAGTAATATTTTGTTTTCTTTAAAATTATTACTTTGATTAAACAATAAACTTTAAATTTATTTATTACTTGGACACACTATTCATGCCAAGTATAAAGTAAAATTAAAGAGTATTGAGTGTTGACTTTCAAACAATAGAACAACAAAAAACCTGCACTTCGTCTTCTTCGTCAAGATCTGACAAAAACCCGAAACGCAATTTGATCTTCCAAAACAAAAATCAACAAACCCTTTTTTATCGTTCCTAGCTGCTTCAGTTATTGCTCTCGAACCGAAACAATAACCTTCCTTTTCGTTGTCGATCGTAGGAACCCGCAACAGAACCGCTGCTCCTTCTTCAACGAAAAACCCGATCAACGAAACCTTCACGATTCGTCCTAACCTCCAGAAGATCTTTAGACCAAAGCTCTTGATACCACTTGTAGGTTTCCTACAACCCGGATGTTAGCTTGCGGAACCCGAACCTGTGAAGAACTTGCACAGCTTATAATCGATAGAAAAGAACACAAGGTATTACCCAAACGATTACTCTTTTATTAATCGAATGAACTTGAAAGAATGATGTACATCGTCTCTTCCCCCCTCACCTCCTTTTATAGAGATGAGGGGGAGGTAGTAGAATCCAACTAGGACTCTATGACGGCTGGAGGTAGTAGAATCCAACTAGGACTCTATGACGGCTAAGAATACAAAGACAACTTGGACACTATGTCGGCTAAGAATACAAAGTAAAATAGGACACTATTACGGCTAATGATAAAGACTAAATATAACAATTTCCACCTTAGGCTTTATATTAGCCTATACCAACACTCAGCAACTCCAAGCAGTGTTGTAACTTGTGTCCAGGTACCACCTTCGTCAAGGCATCCGCAGCATTGTGTTCAGTACCCACCTTCAAAACTTCAACTGTCTTTGCTTCCAAGACCTCTCTGATGAAGTGATAACGCACATTGATGTGCTTAGTCCTTTCATGAAAAACATGATTCCGCGATAAGTGAATCGCCCCCTGATTATCACAATTAACTGCCACAGTGTTAAGCTCCACGCCCAACTCTTCCAAGAGTCCCCTTAGCCAAATAGCTTCCTTCACAGCCTCCGTAAGGGCCATATACTCCGCCTCTGTAGTTGAAAGAGCCACCACGTGTTGTAGCGTTGCCTTCCAGCTTACAACACATCCCTGTACTAAAAATGCGTAACCAGTGATCGACCGACCTTTATCCGGATCCTTAGCGTAGTCTGAATCAACAAAACCTGTTACGTCCACATGGTTGCCACGATTTGTTGCAATTAAATTTGTCAATTACACCCTACTATATGTGAAATCGAGGTTCCAAAATGGACTTTCGACATAATTTGCATTATTCTAAATCGAAGAACAATTATTTATTGATATGAAATTATAGACCTGATAGCA
Organism: Tanacetum coccineum; assembly: GCA_026074375.1. Classification (NCBI taxonomy): domain Eukaryota; kingdom Viridiplantae; phylum Streptophyta; class Magnoliopsida; order Asterales; family Asteraceae; genus Tanacetum; species Tanacetum coccineum. The sequence continues at coordinate 17,428 of BQNB010096881.1, read as the reverse complement.
TTATGGATATATGGATCGAGTACGATCAATATATCATGCATCTTATTCTTATTGATTAAAATATACATAAGATTATCTTCTATCTTTAGATATGGAGTTAACAAAAACGCGAGATTATAGCAATTCTTTAAATCTACAGTCTTCTCTCCTAAGTTCATAAAATCACAAACTCTATTTCCGTTCGTTAGGTAAAATCATTTAGAGCGCGGTTTTCCCGTTTACAATATTTTTAGACATTTTTTTATTATTTCCAACATTATAGAAAAATTTGAAAGTGTGACTTTTACGCTTGCGCTCAAACCAAGTATCTCAACAACATAAGAAAAGAAAAGCTCTCAAAAGGAAAAACCATAACTTAGGTCCCTAACTAATATATCACCGAAGATTCCTGAACTAACACAAATCAAATGAAAGTATATGGATCGAGTACGATCAATATATCATGCATCTTATTCTTATATGAAAATGATACAAAGATTACTTCTAATCTTTAGTGGTTAAAGATTAAAATACATTCTAAGTTCTAAAAGACAACATTCTTTTTAGTAAAATTTAGAAAGTTCCATTTTATTTTTTTATTCCAATTTAAAATTTGAAAGTGTACTTTTACTTGCTCAAAAAAAGAAAAAGAAAAAAAGAAAACCATAAATTAGGTCGGATAACATATATCACAAGTTCTCAAAAAATCAAATGAGCACATATATAACCTTTGTCATTAATATTTTCATTAAAAAAATCATTTTTTAACTTTTTCTTAAATTAAAATATCTTACAAACGGTAAATAGTTAGACGACAAAAAATGCACAATCGCGACGAGTATTTTTTCTATCTTTTAGTAGACGGGCATTTTGATACATAAAAAAAAATCGAGTTTTTCTTTTAGTGTTAAAATTTACGCCTACAAATCACATGTGATTTGTTACTTTAAAATCACGTGTGATTTGTTATTTCTAAAATTACAAATCAACATTGATTTGTGAAATCATATAGACCTAAGTATACTTATCAGTTCTAATGTTTTTTAATAACTTTATAAATTTAATAAACGAGGTTTGCAAACCCGCACATCGCGGTGGGGTGTTTGCGTACTGTGTCGTTTTACGGTTATTTGATATTTGTTGTGACTCACTGAATAACGACTTGCTATGCATATACGTAAAAAATAGCTAAGACGGGCTTAGTCAATTTTTGACGGACTAAATAAAAATATGTTAAAGCCCATTCTAAAAATAAATATAAAAAAATAGTCCAAGCGCGAGCTCAAGCCCAAGTGACCCGCGGGCCCAAGCCCATACGCTTAGCCATACTGTTTATATAATACCCCTCAAACTTGATATTTAAAATTAAAATTAAACATGTATGTTGTTGTTATTTGTAAATATTATTATTATTATCAATATATATTGTATTTGCACGAAATTCTAAATATAGAAAAGAAAGTACGAGATTATATATATACCAACGACTCATGTTACTATACTTTGTGAGATTGAGTAAGGATATTCGGAAAAATATTATTTTTTTAATTATCTGCATTTGACTTATGTTATTTCTTTTTATAACTGATGTAACTCGCGCATGAGTTTAAAAATTAAATACAACTTAAAATATTAACAGTTATATATATATATATATATATATATATATATATATATAATTTATATATATCAAAATTTAAAGACTTGAACGCACTGTTGTTATTTAGAGCTGAAAATAAATAAACCAGATTCTACATCTAAAAGCAACACATATTTCTTCAAGGGTCATTATGTGATACCAAACACACATAATGTTTAAAACACGATATTAATAATTGAATTTAAAAAAGATCAACCTAAACACAATGATAGTTAAACAAAGTCAAAATCATTCATACAACACAAAAATATACAAAATATTAATCGATATTAACACATAATGAGAAAATTATGTAAAAACTTGTACGTCACAGGTATTATAAGTACATAAATATTAATTTTATATCTTTTATATAATAAAATAATTACATCATTTCAGAGTTTTGTATGAGATTAAATGTTATGAGAAAAAAATTGGACCAATCGGAAAGCTTGATTTTGCCACGTAGGCAAAATTGTGCAATCTGATTGGTCAATAAAAAGTCAAAATTGAATTAATTTGGTCAAAATTAAAAAAAATGGTGGAGAAATCTGATGGACAAAAAAAACACATAAAAATATATGTGTTAAATTTGTGAAAACAAAAACATGAAAAAAGAGGAGGTAATTAATAAAACTTTAATGGTTTAGTTTTAAATAATTTATATAGAATTAAGTGTAAATTATAAATTTACAAGTTTTATTATAACTTTAAAAAATAAACAAATAACCCCTGAAACTTTATATATTAAAATACAACAAACGCAAATAATTCTTACTTCCAACAAAGATTTAACATTATTTAATCACATCCAAAATTACGTAATACATAAAAGATTTAATAAATATATTCTTTTCATATGATTTCGATAATATTCTATAAACAATAAAATTCGAATGTATATATATATCCATATATATATATATGTATTAATATATATTAGATATTATATCAGTTATATATAGATATATATGTTTATATTATATATTTATTTATATATATATTATATATATATATATATTAATATTCTTTATATATATTATTATATATATATATGATAGAAAGATCAGTGTGATAAAAGACAAATATTCGTGTTCGGGTGGTTGATAGAGTATTAAAAATGCAAGAGAGTTTTTAAAAAAAGTTCTTAAAGAAAATTTGAGGGAAAAAATTCCACAAGATCGTGTAATGTTGGTTGCATGAAAAGGTCTGTGAAGAAAGTTTTTTTTAAGTGGAATAGTTTGCCAAAAAAAATTATTTAAAAAAAAACGTTTGTGTAATTAAATCCCTTTTTTGATGCTATCTAAAATATTGTTTTTGTAACTGTGTGTCTCAACTTCTTTTGAAACTTCTTTTGACTTTTTGCATCAAAATTTTATTGCGCATCAAACTATAACAAGTTTAAAATTTTGTGCATCAAAAATTTTGTGTGCATCAATTTTTATTTTTTTGTGCATTAAAAAAACGTATGAAACTCAAAATTAGAAAATCTTCTTTTACAAAAGTTTTATGCACCAACATACCTGATTTTGTGGAATTTTTTTGGAATTTTTTGAAAACTTAAAAAAAATTATTTTTATCCTTCTCACGAATAATTGTCTTTTTATTTTAACCTTCCTCATATATATATATATATATATATATATGAGGGTTATTGTAAGATAGTGTCTTAAAATAGGAAGTATAGGAAGCAATCTTAGCGCGACATGTGTCTTTTTGAGGCTGAATTAATGGAATGTCATTCAAGTAAATTAGTTGAATCATGAGGTTAATATAGTCCAACAATGTTTATAAAAATATTCAAATCTTCAAGGATCCTAGAAAACAGATGGTAATTTCGTAAATTAATTGACATTATGGCATCTTTATTACGACAATTTCCATCATATTCATGACTTCTTGTTATTCGTAAAGCTATGTGATACATTTTCGTTTGATGTAGAATCATTTAAAACCAATCATTTGATACATGAAAATCAACAAATATTTGGCACAACAGATTAATAATATGGTACATATACACACTTGCACAACATAAATGAAAAAAAATACATCAGCAATCAATTACGTAATGCACGACCAAGTAACATGATATACAACACCAATTGAACATTTTAACTGCGTTTATATAGATATCTAAATCTGAAAAGAGTCCAAAAATTATTAATAATATCACCTACAAACTGAATCATGAAGTCGCTCAATAAAACAATTCAGATATTAGACACTTTTGAAATCAAAGCATGGAGATTTAAACACTACCAAAATGATACAACGTAGGATGATTTGATAAACAAATTGAGTCCAAGCTTACGGCAAGGTTTCTTTTCAACGATTTCGATTACGACGACGAGAAGGTTCCGTTAACGGATTAATCCCGGTGATACATAAAATGCCATAAACCATCTTTGATCTAAAGTTTCTAACCAGGTTCATGTTCCGATCTAAAAAAATGAGTGTCGGCTTGAGAGATCATCTCCCTCATTCATTCGACCGCCCCGTTAAAGATGCCATAACCCATCATAGTACCACTGTTAACCGTATTATTGAGCAATAAAAACACCATAGATGATTTTCGTTGATAATGATCATTAATAAGCCAAATGCGGTGCGCCGATGGCCGAATAAATATGGATTTGAATGGCTGCCATCTTTGTATTATTTTTGCGTCGTTATCAAAAAGGAGTAAAAAACGGACATAACAGGACACAACGATTATGATGTTGAGGTTTCATGGAAGAGAATACGTGGGTTCTTGGAGACATTTAAAGGTTGATCAAATTACTAGAATAACCTTTTAATTTTAATTATAATTGAATCCAAATTCCACATGTCAAATATTTATTGGCTTCCTACTCTATCCTACTTTAACAACTATCATACATGAACCTCATTCTATATATATATATATATATATATATATATATATATATATATATATATATTAGTAGTAAAATTAAAAAAAGTTTGTTTCTATAATTAAAGAGTAGCGAGGACGAACCACAGGCTGCCATGTGTCCCCTCTTCACCCCCTCTTTTTTTACCAAGCAGGGGTATAATAGTCATTTTCAACCAAGTATATATATATATATTGTTTTCTTCTTTTCTTTCACTTTCTCCGGCCTCTTTTTACACCATCTATACTCCAACTGTCTCAACCGTTTCTCTCATTTATCCACCGTATCTCCACCATGGTCTCTCCACCGTCTCCTCCACCTTATTCCACCATTGGTTCAATTGATACTACTGATCGAATTTTGGTATGCCGATCGAGTGTTCATCGTCAAAAAATAATAAGTGTTCATCATCAACTAATAATGAGTGTTCAGCATCCACAACAAGTTCATCATCAACGAATAGTTATAGTAAGATCTTAGTCTTTTGTTTTTTTATATTTTTTTGTTAATTTACTATATGTTAATCTGAATATCTAATTGTAATTAGTTTATATGTTTTTGTTGATTGTTAATGTATTTAGTTGATCTAAAACATTCATTTGGTATGTGTTTGAGAAATAAAACTAGATGAAAAATGTGTTTATAAACCTGCACACCAACTGTTTGATGAAATGCCTACATGATATTCTATAACTAGTTGTATATGTGATTCTGAATGTACTGCATCATAGTTTTGTATCCAGTGCATTAGAGTATAAAATGTAACATGTATATGTTTGATGACTAGATTTAAGAGTGTGATGCACTAGGTATAGTGTTATAATTTTTAAACTTTCTATTTCAATGATTTTATTCCCTGTGATGCACCAGGTTTATACACTATGATGCACTAGGTATAAATACTATAATGCACCAGTGGTATACACTATGATGCACTAGGAATAATATAGTGCTCCAATATTTCTAGTGCATCATAGTTTATAATTTAGTGCATCATAATTTATGATATAATATATGTGTTCATTTAGTATTCCATCCTACTGTTAAGAGTTTGATTTAGTTGTTATAATTTTTAAACTTTCTATTTTAATGATTTTATACCCTGTGATGCACCAGGTTTATACACAGTGATGCATTAGATATAAATATTATGATTACTACAAAGGGTGTTATAATAAAAAGGGTAGGAAGCAATGACAGTCTGCCATGTGTCCCCAATTAGCCCTCCATTAAGATTAATACCTAGAGGGGTATTCTCGTCATTCTCATCCAACTTTATATAAACATTTTATTTTTCATTATTATCTTCATTATTCAACCCGATTCACACAGTTCCTCTATCTCCTCCTTTGATCCTTCACACCGTCACCGACGCTCACTTCCACATTCCCAACCGTTCTCCACGGTACCTTAACCGCCTTTAACCATCATTCATTATTATCTAATAAACATTTGATTTCTTAATTTGAAAATTTAATCATCAACCTTAATTCAAAGTCAACGAATTCAATACCTATTTTCGAGATGACAACTGATTCATAATACTCTTCTAAGTGTACCTCGTCAAGAGTTAATGAATGTAAGATCCTGATTCAAACACATAATGTTCAGTTATTGTATTCTTATTGATTTAAGTATGTTATATTCAGAGTTAGATTCAAATTTACATCATGTTTGTAACATTTCTCATTTTCGTGTCATTGTACGACTATATTAATGATCACTATTTATTTTAGTCCGATACGCGTTTACTTAAAATGTCTCAACTAAAGTTTATAACAGTGATGCACTAAATTTAAATTGTGATGCAGTTGTTTTGAATGCTGATGCAGTTGTATTTCCTATTATAGTGCAGTAGATTTTTTATTTTAACTGTGATGTAGTAGGTTATGTGAATAAATGAGTTTATATGCTTGAATTTTTGTGTGATGCACTTAAATATGAATTGTGATGCAATAAGTTTTGAGTTTTTGCATATAAGGATGATATAGGTTAAATGTACGTTGCGTTATTGGTTATTTGTGTGATGCACTTGATTTTGAACTGTGATGCAGTACGTGTTGAGTCACCACGTATAATAGTTATAACATCATATATATAGTGGTTCAATAGTGACTATGAGGTTTTGGTTAAGCAAATTGGTGATAGCCTTTGTAAAATACCATGATACTTTTAATGCGTGTTAAGTCTATATTTCAAGAGTTTTGTTCATTTGTCGTGTCAACATCTTGTTTTGCCATCACTTTATATGATTGTGCCACAAAACTATTGGTTTGATGTGCAGGCAGGTGTAGTCTTAATTTTTATTATCATGGTTAATATTTCACCTTTTATCATACTATTTTCCAAGTGATGGTGCTCACTTTTTGGTTCGAATGTAGTGTATGTGACAACTTGACATCCAATTAAGCGGTTAGTTACATTTGATGGGAAAAAGGCATGTTTTGATTATACAATATGATGCACAAGGGTTCTACATTGTGATGCACTAGAAATAACATTATGATGCACCAGGTTTTTACACTGTGATGCACTATTTTGATACACTGTGATGCACTAGTATGTTTAGTGAATCACACGTAACAATTTAGTGCATCAGAGTTTCATTTCCAGTACATCACTTTTATTTAATTTTAGTGCATCACGTAGCCTAGTGCATCATAGTGTCATATTCAGTGCATCACATTGCCTTAATGTACTGCATTACAGTTTTATATCAAGTGCATCACAATGTTAATATATCATGTTTGTGGTTTTTTGTAGGTTGAATTTTGTAAGTTTTTGAGATTGAAGAAGGTTTTTTTTTCGTATTTTTTTTTTTTTTTATTTTTTTATTTTTTTATTTTTTTCTTGTTTTTGTTCTTTTTTTTATCAATGTAACTACAAATTCATGACTTGTAAATAGGCATCGTTGCATGAAGAAACCAAAGCAATCAGATCATTCCAAAAAGAGCTCGATATTAGGGAGAATCCATTAATGCCAAAAATGAATATTCAAAATTGTTTTCCTTATTTCTTTTACCAATGATAAAACCGTTCAATTGTATATGAAATAAATGTATATCATACATGTTAAATGAAAATTAACTTATTTACAGTATCTTTTATGTTCAGTTTGTTAGTGTCATCATAAGTTTCTAAATCTAGTGCATCAGTGTATTTTAGTTTTATATAACTATTATGCATCAAAGTTACAATGTGCTACATCATAGTTCAAATACCAATGCACCAAATTATAACTAATCCTAGATCTAGTGCATCATATTTTTATATTTAATGCATCATTGTGTTTGTTTTACACTATGATGCACTAGTTATATACATTGTGATGCACCGTTTTATATACTATGATGCACTAGGTGTATACACGGTGATGCACTGTATTAGTAGTGTATCACATTTAAAAATCTAACACAAAGTAAACAATTTAGTACACCATAGGTATTTGTTAGTAACATCAAAAGTTAAGACATCATACTATTAATATTTTTTATTCAGTTGATGTAATAAAAAAATTTCTTTATACTTAAGTGAATATATACAATGTTATGCACCAGATTTTTATATTGTGATGCACTTGATATATACATTATGATGCACCAATTGTATACATTGTGATGCACTAGTTTTATACATTTTGATGCACTAGTTTTATACACTGTGATGCACTAGTATTTTCAGTACATCATAGTGAACAATTTAGTTAACCACAGATTATAATATGCTCATTCAGAATCAGCACCAATCAAAATTACTTAATACTAAACAAACATTATGCTCATTAGAACTACATTACTTAGTATTAAACATTCAGTAATCCAAAGTATTACAACTAAAAATTTGAAACATCTAGTAGAATTTACACCATTTTTTTGAAGTAACAATTATAATTTCTCTACGAATGAAAACACTTCAAATCTCTCTCACTGATACTTAATTCTTTCATATATTAGGTTGATCTTCACTCTATTTTTTGGATTTAGAATCTTGCCAGTCTTGTCACCCTTTACGTGAAATTTCCAGTCTCGTTGCCTTTTCCTAAGCAATATGCTAACCTGTGAGTACCAAGATAGATTATTAAAGTGATGCACTATCTTATAAACGAATTGATGCACTTAATATAAACATAACAAATTCATTTCCTACCACATCACAGGCAAAAGTAAAAAAAACACAAGTAACCTACTGCATTACAACTCATATCCTACCATATCACAGGAAAAAGCTAAAAAAACACACAATTCTTCGTAAAAACGACAGCCACGTTAATACTAATCATCCTACGACCATGTAAGTACCGCTACTACTCTTTACAGTTGATTTCCTACCACATTAAAGACAAAAGTAGGCAAGCAAAATCAATTTCGTTTAAAACGGCAAGCCACGTTTACACTAAATCATGCATATGAACAACATAAGTAACCTACTGCATTACAACTCATTTCCTACCACATCATAGACAAAAGCAAGAAAACACAATCAATTTCTTTAAAATCGGCTAGCCACATTTACACTAAATCATGCCTATGAACAAGTAAGTAACCTAATGCATTACCGTTCATTTCCTACCACATCAAAAACAAAAGTAGGCAAGCAAAATCAATATCCTTAAAAACGGCAAGCCACGTTTACATTAAATCATGCATATGAACAACATAAGTAACCTACTGCATTACAATTCATTTCCTACCACATCACAAACAAAAGCAAGAAAACACAATCAATTTCGTTCAAACGGCAAGCCACATTTACACTAAATTATTCCTATGAACAACGTAAGTAACCTACTGCATTACAGTTCATTTCCTACCACATCACAAGCAAAAGCAAGAAAACACAAGTAACCTATATCATTCATATGTACATCAACATACAAACTAATGCATTTCAGTTCAAATTCTACCACATCACAAGCATATTCAGGTATTCACAGTCATTTTCGGACAAAAAACAAACACCATTTAGCCTATGTACATCAGAACACATACTAATGCATTTCAGTTTAAATTCTACCACATCACAAGCATATTCAGTCACACGCAATCATTTTCAGACAAAAAACAAACACCATTTAGCCTATATCATTGTATGTTCATCAACATACAACCTAATGCATCACAATTCAAAGTCTAGCACATCAGAAGGTTATTCAAACACTATTTAGCATAAATCATGGCTATGAACATTAACATACACTCTAATGCATCACAGTGTTATTTCTAACACATCACAAGGTTATTCAAGCACAATCAATCATTTTCACACAAACTCCAAACACTATTTAGCATAAATTATGGCTAAATAGTATCAGCTTTTTAGGCTACTTCAGTCACACTCAATCATTAAAATTAAATTAAGTACTTACTTGTCTGTTCTTTGACTTCAACAGTATATTTATCAACCTTTGCATTATCAGCTTTTTTTGTTGATTTTTTCTTTAACTCCTTGTTTTTGTTCGTATTGTCTACTTCAGTATCACCTGAAACATTATTAAATCAAGAGATTAAAACATGATCAGTCACACTCAATCATTTTTGGACAAAATCCAAACACCAATTAGCCTAATTCATAGCTATGTACATCAGCATACAACCTAATGCATTTCAGTTCACATTCTACCACATCACAAGCATATTCAGTCACTCACAATCATTTTTAGACAAAAAACAAAGGTTATTTTCTCTGACTCATCTCTATGTACATCAGCATACAACCTAATGCATTTCAGTTTACATTCTACCACATCACAAGCATATTTAGTCACTCGCAATCATTTTTGGACAAAAAACAAACTCTATTTTCCCTAATTCATCCCTATGTACATCAGAAAACACCCTAATGCATTTCAGTTCACATTCTACCACATCACAAGCATATTTAGTCACTCGCAATCATTTTTGGACAAAAAAACAAACTCTATTTTACCTCATTCATCCCTATGTACATCAGAAACACCCTAATGCATTTCAGTTCACATTCTACCACATCACAAACATATTTAGTCACTTGCAATCATTTTTGGACAAAAAACAAACTCTATTTTCCCTAATTCATCCCTATGTACATCAGAAAACACCCTAATGCATTTCAGTTCACATTCTACCACATCATAAGCATATTTAGTCACTGGCAATCATTTTCGGACAAAAAACAAAGTCTATTTTCCCTAACTCATCCATATCTACATCAGCATAATCCTAATGCATCTCAGTTCATCCTCTACCACATCAGAAGGTTATTCAGGAACATGCAATCATTTTATCACAAACATGAAACACATTATAACCTAACTTATGCTTTTGAACAAAATCTCAATCCTAATGCATCTGGTTCAATATCTAGTGAATTTTAATCAAAATTAAAATTAAATATAATACTTACTTGTCGATTTTTCAATTTCAACCGTGTTTTTATTTTTATTTTTCTTTTTTGTTTCTATAAATTAAACATAAACATGATTAATTATAAAATAAAACTAGTAGATGCAGTGAAATATAACAAAAAAAATGTAGTAATAATATCAGGTGGTGATGTATATGTTCGAACCTTAGTGATTTGATGCAGTAGATTTGGGGAAAATCAATTACTATGTGTTTTTTTAATTTTCGGAATAGATTTGACGAAGATCTGGCAAAGATTTGATCGAAGATTTGGGGAGAGAGATTTGATAGAGAGAAATTTGGTTGAGAGAGAAAAGGAAATCAATTATTGTGTGTTTTTAGTTTTGGAGAAAAAAGATGCGCATTTTTAGTTTTTTAATAGTATACATTTGACCTTGAAGTTTCACTTATTTACAAAATAGGGACCGCCCCTTTTTTGTTTTTTTTTTATCTAAGAAGTTTTGATCCAAGGGCTATGATCTTCTCCTACCCTTTTTATTATAAACATTCTTTTATAATAACCCCACCCTATATATATTCGTCAGGAGAATAAAAAGATTTATTTTTTTATAAAAATTTTCAAAAAATTCTGAAAAAATTCTACAAGATCATGTATATTGGTGCATAAAAAAGTTGTAAAGGAAGTTTTTCTAAAAGTTGATAGTTTTGCCGAAAAAAAATCATGAAAAAAAAACATTTATGCATTAAATCGGTTTTTTGTGCATCAAAAATTCGTTTTTGTACCCAACTTCTTTTGACTTTTTGCATCAAAATTTTATTGCGCATCAAACTATAACAAGTCGAAAAAAATTTGTATCAAAATTTCTTTTTTTGCGCATTAAAAAAAACGTATAAAAACTCAAAATTAGAAAAACTTTTTTTGAAAAGTTTTACGCACCAACATACCTGATTTAATGGAATTTTTTTTGGAATTTTTCAAGAATTTTTTTTTAAAAAGTTTTCTTTTTAATATTCTCACGAATATTTGTCTTTTTATTTTAGCCTTCCTATATATATATATATATAGGATAAAGATCAAATAAAAAGACAAATATTCGTGAGAAGGATAAAAAGATTTATTTTTTTAAAAAAGTTCTCAAAAAATTCCACAAGATCGTGTATGTTGGTGCATGAAAAAGTTGTAAAGGAAGTTTTTCTAAAAGTGGATAGTTTTGCCGAAATTTTTTTATTAAAAAAACGTTTGTGCATTAAATCGGTTTTTTGTGCATCAAAAATTCGTTTTTGTACCCAACTTCTTTTGACTTTTTGCATCAAAATTTTATTGCGCATCAAACTATAACAAGTCGAAAAATTTGTGCATCAAAATTTTTTTGTGCATCAAAATTTCTTTTTTTGCGCATTAAAAAAACGTATAAAAACTCAAAATTAGAAAAACTTCTTTTACAAAAGTTTTATGCACCAACATACCTGATTTAATGGAATTTTTTTGGAATTTTTCGAGAACTTTTTTAAAAAAAGTTTTCTTTTTATCCTTCTCACGAATATTTGTCTTTTTATTTGATCTTTATCCTATATATATATATATATATATATATATATATATATAGAGAGAGAGAGAGAGAGAGAGAGAGAGAGGAATCCTTCTCACGGATATTTGTCTTTTTATTTGATCTTTATCATATATATATTTTAAAAGACATAATGTCTAAGATCGGGCATTTTAAAACTTGTGATAGACTCTTATAAAAAAACCTACAACGTATTAAATGCCTTGAATTATCACATAATTAATAACAAAAATTATTGGAATATTGCTTGTTATAACAATTCCATATCTATTAAATTCATTCGTGATACAAAAAAAGCAAGTTCAACTGATTGTCATCTTATTAGTCGTCGCTCTCCCGTTATGGTTCATTCTTTTATTCTCTGCTCCAACTTCAAATGCTTCATCAAAAAATATTTGTGATGGATCAATAACTTATAAATCCTGGTCAGGTATATCTTTCTCCATACCAAAACTATATACTTATTTTATTTTGGATTTCAAGTAGTTGATATGAACTTCTGCTGGTTATTTCCTTGTGTAATTCACATATTTACTTTTAATAGGAAAAGTTACATGCTTGTTACCAGCTTTAGCATGCATGATTTATATGTTGAAAGTTTGATATCCGATCCTCGATCACTATTGTCACTTTTCCTGCCCTGATTGACTTTTGTTTTGTCATTTTTTTTGTTAAACATGGTTTCATACCTTTTTTCGGACTAATCAACGAGATTTAAACTCATAGCTACACATACTCAAACGAGGTAAAACCATCTCTTTTTTCAGGACGCCGGCATAGTCATTTCAGAATGGTTTGCACGTAGCAAGAATTTAAACCTGAGACCTCGTCTTTAAGATAACTTAGACTTCCAAAATCTGAATCGTTTCTCGTTATTCTAGATAGCCAATAACTCACAGAACGGTGTTTTACAAGTATATATAGATGTTTAATGACATACATTTATACGCTCAATCAGTAGTATCCACTAAAAGGAGTGCTAAATGATCATCCAGTGTGAAGAAACGACAGTTATTAATATTTGTTGTGATTGTTGATGGATATATTTTGGGATATAGAGGAATTTGTTCATGATCACCTATATTTGATACACTATAAAAATCTTAATTACTATGGTGTTTAATACTTGGGGTTTTTAGAGTTACCTACATTTTGAAGATTGGAATTTACTATGGTGTTGGACGTCTTCATTAACAAATTTTCTTTCGTTTTTATAATTCAAGTTTTATACTGCATTATACACACTAGTCTCCGCTCGTGGTTGTATAACGTCTTCAACAAAATTTATTTCGGTTTTATAATTCAAAATTTATACTCCATTATGAGCTTTCACGATTTCGCTGCTCGAACTACAAAGGCGTATTCGATGGTGATTAACTGGCTGAGCCTGATCTGTATGGGCTTTGGGTTTTATTGGGGTTGATATCAACTATAATATTACACTATATTTTACGGGGTTTCACTATTTAGACACCAAATTTTTAAAAACACAAAATGATATGAACCTGCCATTTCATTATGCTAATCACCGTTTCTTTTTTGAACTGCTGATGTTGCATATTATAGGTTTGTAGTGACTTGATGGCCGAAGACGTAGTTGCAGGAGCGTTACCAAAAGCTGGTGAGACAGTATGGGATTCTATCCAACGAATGACAGAGGCTTCAATGTGTATGAACGAGAACCATTCACGTTTCGAGGCAAAATGGAGGACCCTATGTGCGGTAAGGGATGATTTAAAAGATAAAACCTACAAATACAAGTCAACAAAGAAGCGGACTATGGACGACTGGTTTCTCAGAGTGATGGATATTGAAAAGGTTGTACAAGAACTTGAAAGAAGGTTTGTCGAAAAACAAAATAGCTCAACATGGATTCATGTACTTCCCAGATCAAAGTTGAGCAAACAAATGGAAAGCGTTTGGTCAGAAATAGGTGAACTTATATTAGAAGGCAATCAATTGGGGGATACATTGGTCCACAAAGTTGCTGAGGGTGTGGTGAAGATGACTGCCCCAGATATCTCTTATATACCGACCCTCCAAGGCGTATTGGATAAAATACTTCAAGATCTGTCAAAGGAAAATATTAAAGCAATCAGGGTGCTAGGAATGTTAGGGGCCGGGAAAACAACAATAATGCAGAATTTAAATAACCATGAAAAAGTTGCTAGTATGTACGAAAGAGTGGTTTGGGTGACAGTTTCAGGCGAGGAGAATAATAAGGAGAATTTGAGCACAGAGAGACTGCAGCACGCGATAGCAGAAAGACTGATAGTGGATACAGAAGGGTCCACAGATGTTGTCAAAGTTGCCAGAAAAATAAAGGACGAACTAGAGGGTGTTAAGTTTTTGCTTCTCTTGGATGATGTCAAAGCAGAGTTTGATTTAGACATGATTGGTATTCCCGAAGGTGCAAAAGGTAGCAAAATAGTCATGACAACAAAATATCGTCATATTCGGCTTCCTTCATGTTCCAGTATTGAAGTCAAGAAGTTATCTTCGAACGAGTCATGGAACATGTTCCATAAGGTGTTGGCTCTTCCTGATGATATCAAAGATAAACCACAGCTTGAACGCACAGCTCGTAAGGCTGTCTCCTTATGTGGCGGACATCCATTGATGATAAAAATGGCAGCACGTATCTTCAAATCAATAGAAAACCATGAACTCAGTGAGATAAGTTGGAGTGACGGATTAGAAACACTAAGAAGGTGGCCAGAAAAGGGAAATAATGAGCCGATAAAGAACTTGCTCAAGTTCTGTTGTGATCACTTAGATCATGAACAAAAGCCCTGTTTTCTTTACAGTGCCTTGTATCCAGAGGACTCTGAAATTTCCATGGAGGGATTACTGGACTGTTGGGAAGCTGAAAGTTTTCTCAAGACTGGCGATGATGCAAAAGTTGGTGGAAGGAATATACTGCGTCACCTCAAAAACGTGATTTTGCTCGAAGAAGGGGCAACAGGACAATACGTAAGGATGCATAAATTGATCCGAGCAACAGCATTGAATCTTCTGTCTGAAGAAAGGAAAGATAGGTGTTTGGTGAAAACAAGTGAAGCCTTACAAAAAACAAATGGCGCTACACCAAAGCGCATGCGTATAGATTTATGGTCAGATAAGGAGTGGATTTCTTTGGCTAACAATTCACTTGATACCTTTCCTGACGAACCCCGTTCCTCTCAGCTCTCCACGCTTTTTGTCCAGAAATATTCAAAGCATAAGAAAATTCCGGATTCGTTCTTTAAACATATGCACAGCCTTCTTGTTTTAGATCTTTACATGACGGAGATCATGACACTGCCATCCTCAATATACACGCTTTCGAACCTCAAGGTACTCTATCTAAATGGTTGCATTGTGTTAAAGGAGCTTCCTAGTTTCATTGGTTATCTGAAGTCACTTGAAGTGCTTGATATCCGTGGCAGTGGGGTTGGTAAATTGCCACATCAGATTGAAGGCTTAACCCGAATTAGGCGTTTGTTGGTTTCCTTCACCATGTCAACCCAAGACAACTACGATGTGATTTTTAAGTTGTCAGGACTTGAAGAGTTGATAATTGAGGTGGACTCAGAAGCGGGAGACTGGTGCGATAAGTTGATTGAAGATGTAGTTGAAAAGGTTAGCACGCTGCCACGGTTGATCTCTTTTCAGTTTTATCTTCACGACAGAGTCATAGACGTAATACAAGTTGTAGACGATACTGTGAAGATCTATGTTCCCACTGAAAACCATCTTAAATTGTTTCTTGAGCGAAGACAAGATCTTGAAACACGTTCATTTCAAGTGTACATTGGATGCTTCATGTCTTATGGCCCTGAAATTCCTGAATTCTACCGTTATGATAGGTACGTAAAATATTACAGTGGGAGGGGCCAAAATGAAGTGATTAACAGAATTCTTACTACAGTACACACTTCTTTAGTAAGCAACCATTAATGAGTATTGAGCAACTACTGGAAATTGCTTGAAGCATGGACATGTCCCAAAGGTTCTAATTCAAAGAAGCAACAGCAGGATCAATTGTTCAAGGCTATGAGACACAAGGCAGATCATTATTGCCAAATTTGGAAAGGCTGGATGCTAAAAACATGCCAAGTTTGAAAACAATTTGGGAGGGGCATATGGAAAAGGGAAGCCTCTCAAACCTAAGAACTCTGGTTCTTTGTAAATGTCCATTGATGACAATCATATTTTGCAACGTAATAGTTCAGCAACTTCAAGAGCTCAAATATCTAGAAGTTGAAGACTGTTATAGCGTTAAAGAGATCGTTATGTGCTCTCAGGATATTAGTCTGAATGTTCTTCCTAAACTAAGCTCATTGGTTCTTTGTAAGATGCCGAGTTTAAGAAAGATAAGCTCCAGATTAGATTGGGATTCACTAGAGAGCTTAAAAATACATGATTGTCCCAAACTGAAAGACTTGCCTTTTGATAGCAACAGTGCAATGAAGCTTCGTAGCATTGAAGTAGATGCAGATTTGTGGGAGGTGTTGCACTGGCCGGATTCTCATGTCAAAGAACGGCTTGACAGGTGCTGCTTCTTTAGATAGGGTTCATTTGGCAACCTAAACACTATTCTGGTTTTACTTTGTTAGTATATGGGGTTCTTCTATATGTTCTTTACTTCTGAATTCTTGATTCATTTAGGATATCCTTAATTGTTGCTTATTTTGAATATGCAAAATAATTTCTCATTTGTTGATGTGTTTAGTGGCTTTTTCTTGTAGTCTTGCTGCTTCTAAAAATGAATGTTGCGTATTATTTTTTCTTAAAGGAACAATGTTCATATTGCTACGTTGTTTCCTGGTTGGTACACAGGTTTGAATATGACAAGCTTAACCTAAATATTCTTATTAATCTTTGTAATCTTTGTGCGTACCTGATGACTTTTGTTTCTTGCGTGTCTTCCTGTTACTCTGTGATAAATCAATATAAGAATGCTTCATTGTTCATATTGTAATAGAGATACTGTTTATATCGAATTTAAATTAGAATAACCAG